>JACYXH010000626.1:312500-462500 GCA_026745465.1 Lota lota | reverse complement strand
GGGGTTCATTCATCTCCTCTACTGCTGATAGCTCCAGGGGTGGAGGTACAGGAGTCGCCCCCATAAGGAGCGGTCGGAGGTTCCATGAAACATCGAAAACTTTAAGGGGATTAACAACGTTAAGGGGATTAATAACGTTAAGGGGATTAATAACGTTAACAGGATTAATAACGTTAACAGGATTAATAACGTTAAGGGGATTAATAACGTTAAGGGGATTAATAACGTTAACAGGATTAATAACATTAAAGGGATTAATAACATTAAGGAGATTAATAACATTAAGGGGATTAACAACGTTAAGGGGATTAATAACATTAAGGGGATTAATAGGCTAAAGATACATGTCGTCCAAAAGAAGAAGCCATCATATCCTCTGGTGAAGGCTGACCACCAAGCAAGGCTTCAGCCTGAGTCTGGAGGGGCCACTCTCTCTTGTCTGCACAGCAGTGAGAGGAGGGCTTTTACTTTGCACTCGGCTACTGTGTGGTGTCATACCTTCTCATGTTTAAATTGAATCATGTAATGGTACTGTTGATATAACATTTGTTGAACAACATAACATTAATTGCATTCAATATTTCCTATGATACCAAGAAGGGCGGACTAGCGTTGTACCCTGGAGAGAAGGGCGTATTTCAGGCTGTTTTCTTGTAATGTGTGATATCATAGACATCTGGCCAGTTTCTGGTTGATGCAATCTGCTGGACACAATTGTTGTAAGTAGTGGGCTGCTGTGTGTGTGTATGTGTGAAAGTGTTGGACAAACAGTGAAGTCTCTCTCTCTCTCTCTCTCTCTCTCTAAACCCTGCTTGCCGTATGTTGAGTGAGAACTAGTCAAGCTTTATGTGGTTTGTTTTCCAAGACGTTTGTATTGCAGCCTTTTTTAATCCAAGTAAAGTATTTTGTGTTCCTCTTGGAAGATGAGAACGAAGGGGTTTTATACCTGAGTTTAGTCAGCTATGGACTAAACTCTCTGAACACCTCGTAGAACTTGATCGATTGTGCTGTTGGTCCCTCCAGAGCCTGAGCCAGCTGGCCTGCAGCTACGAGGCTGAGAACCTCACCCGCTTCCTGCTGTGTGATCTGGGCAACCCCATGAAGTCTGGGGCCAGTGTAGGTACAACCCTGTCTGTGTATGTGTGTGTGTGTGTGTGTGTGTGTGTGTGTGTGTGTGTTTCTGCAAGTGTGTGTGTGTGTGTTTCTGCAAGTGTGTGTGTGATGTAATATGAGTGTTAAAAGAGTGAGACTATTTCACTGCCCTCATGACATTGTTAATGAGCGCGGCAGTGGCTCAGGATGTAGAGCATGTGTCTGCTAACCAGAAGGTTGCTGGTTTGATCCCTGGTTGTTCCTAGTATAGCCATGTGTCGAGGTGTCCCTGAGCAAGTCACCTAACCCTAACTGCTTCTGACGAGCTTTCATTCATACACATGAAGTGTGTAGCGAATGGGTGAATAAGAGGCTCTTCTGGTAATGTGCTTTGAGTGGTTCACCCATTCATACACACTATGAAGTGTGTATGGATGGGTGAATAAGAGGCTCTTCTGGTAATGTGCTTTGAGTGGTTCACCCATTCATACACACTATGAAGTGTGTATGAATGGGTGAATAAGAGACTCTTCTGGTAATGTGCTTTGAGTGGTTCACTCATTCATACACACTATGAAGTGTGTATGAATGGGTGAATAAGAGGCTCTTCAGGTAATGTGCTTTGAGTGGTTCACCCATTCATACACACTATGAAGTGTGTATGAATGGGTGAATAAGAGACTCTTCTGGTAATGTGCTTTGAGTGGTTCACCCATTCATACACACTATGAAGTGTGTATGAATGGGTGAATAAGAGGCTCTTCAGGTAATGTGCTTTGAGTGGTTCACCCGTTCATACACACTATGAAGTGTGTATGAATGGGTGAATAAGAGACTCTTCTGGTAATGTGCTTTGAGTGGTTCACCCATTCATACACACTATGAAGTGTGTATGAATGGGTGAATAAGAGGCTCTTCAGGTAATGTGCTTTGAGTGGTTCACCCGTTCATACACACTATGAAGTGTGTATGAATGGGTGAATAAGAGACTCTTCTGGTAATGTGCTTTGAGTGGTTCACCCGTTCATACACACTATGAAGTGTGTATGAATGGGTGAATAAGAGGCTCTTCTGGTAATGTGCTTTGAGTGGTTCACCCGTTCATACACACTATGAAGTGTGTATGAATGGGTGAATAAGAGGCTCTTCAGGTAATGTGCTTTGAGTGGTTCACCCATTCATACACACTATGAAGTGTGTATGAATGGGTGAATAAGAGGCTCTTATTGTAATGTGCTTTGAGTGGTTCACCCATTCATACACACTATGAAGTGTGCATGAATGGGTGAATGTGAGGCTCTTATTGTAATGTGCCATAGGTTAGAAAAGCGCTAGATAAACAACAGTTTGCTTGGTAAGTAGGTTGCTGATAAAACGTACAGAACTGAATGATGACAACGTTGTGTTTCTTCTGAACGCTCAGATATGGGCAGGGCTCCGCTTCACCTTGCCTCGCCTCAAAGACACTCACAAGACTGTCCAGTTTGAGCTCCAGATACGCAGGTAAGCCCCTCCTAAAGCCACGCTATGGAGCCTTTGTTCAAATGTAAGTTACTATGTTACTAAGTATCTAAAGAATAAAAACAATCAAGCCATTGTTCCATCATTATTAACGTAACAAAAACTATTCTCACTATTACCTGGCCTTTAGACATGCTACTCGTGTCAACTACTTGTGACTTGGCCCCCAGTGTGCCCAGTAAAGTCAAACAGCTAAGCTATATCTATTATAATGCTTGCTAAATAGCAACGCATAACCGCACTCTCGTGACGCTCTCTATTGCAGCAAGAACGAGATCAACTCCCAGAGTGACGTAGTGCCCTTTAACCTGGAAGTGGCTGTAGTGGCAGGTGTCATCCTGCAGGGGTCAGTCCTCATCCCAAACACCATCACTCACCATCACATCACTATCACATCACAACCATCACCATGACATAACCATCACATCACTCACCATCACATAATTCACCATGACATAACCATCACTCACCATGATATAACCATCACATCACTCACCATCACATAACTCACCATAACATAAGCATCACTCACCATGACATAACCATCACTCACCATAACATAAACATCACTCACCATAACATAAACATCACTCACTATGACATAACCATCACTCACCATGACATAACCATCACTCACCATGATATAACCATCACATCACTCACCATACCATAATTCACCATGACATAACCATCACTCACCATGATATAACCATCACATCACTCACCATGACATAACTCACCATAACATAAACATCACTCACCATGACATAACCATCACTCACCATAACATAAACATCACTCACCATAACATAACCATCACTCACCATGACATAACCATCACTCACCATGACATAACCATCACTCACCATGATATAACCATCACATCACTCACCATTACAATCCCATCACTATGACATAACCATCACATCACTCCCCATTACAATCCCATCACCATGACATAACCATCACATCACTCCCCATCCCATCACCATTACTGCCACCAAAGCGTCAGTACCATCATTACAGTTCATCCTCACAGTGAAGAGAAAGTGTTCCTTCCTTCCTGCAGTGTGAGTCGACCAGAGAAGGTCCTCTTCCCTCCGCCTGACTGGAGGGCCAGTCAAAGCCTGCGTGAGGAGAAGGACGTCGGGCCGGAGATTCAGCACGTCTACGAGGTACAGCGCTGTAGTCGCTCCACACTCCAGTGTATCCGCAGGCAGGGCAGCCTCTCTGCTGAACCAGTGCACTTGATACGTCTATGTTCACGGAAGCATAGAGTCAGGCCCGATGGCCACAGCAGCACGGCTTCCATCTCCTTCAAGAGGACATTCAAACATTGCACTTCCACAACAAAAACTGAATCGAAACATTTCAAACAAACGCCATACTTTGCAAAGAGAGTCCATCTACTCAGTCTGTGTCTTGTAAGACGAGCGGACAAGGTACCTAACCACCGAGTCTCTGAGTCTAAGTTCCACACTCTGGTCTCTAGCTGGTGAACAACGGGCCCAGCAGCATCAGCCAGACCAGCCTGGAGGTGAGCTGTCCTCTGAGGGTGCAGGGCCACGGGCTGCTGTACCCCCTGGAGCTGCTGACCCAGGGGCCGGTCAGCTGCTCCTCCAACCACACCCTGAACGCACTGAAGCTCAAGGTAAGGGCCGGAACCATGGGCGCACGCACGCACGCATACGCACGCACACACACACACACACACATACACACGCACACACACGCACACACACACATACACACGCACACACACACACACACGCACACACACGCACACACATGCGCACACAAACACACACGCACACACACACACGCACACACATACACGCACACACACACACATACACGCACACACGCACACACACACACGCACACACACGCACACACATACACACGCATACACACACACATATGCAAACACACGAATAAACATACACATGAAATCCCTTTGTTGTTTTCTTAGCTATAGCTGTTCTGATAATAGTTACGATATTTGGGTAATTTTTGGGGGGATATTGGGAAGTTTGCAGTTATAACCCATATGGAGAGTGGAGTAGAGAACACTGTGGTTCATCTAGCGGTTTTGAAAGGGGACTTTTACTTTATTCACACCAGAAGGATTTCATAAGGGTTTACCACAGCAGTGAAAACTCCTACTTCTCCTTCTGAACAGACTTCATGACCTTGAGTTGTGGCTGTATAAATAAACCTATATAAAGAACTATTAGCACACACAGACACACGCTGACTCAAACACACACACACACACACACACACACACACAAATACCCTGACACACACACACACACACACAAACTTGGTTATTATGGTGAGTGTGGTCAGTACTTAAGTTCTTGGCCCTCCCAGGATTTGTGTGGGCTTTGCTAATGAGACGTTTTGTGCATCCAGGTCCTACCCCGGATGACTGAGACCCCCGCCCTGCTCGCTCCCATCCCAAAGCACCGCGTCCAGAGGAGGGACCTCTACAGGAGGGACCCTCTGGCCGGCCTGAGCAACCTGGTAACACCAGACACAAGACATCTAACACACTCGCCATGCTATAGCCTGCACTTGACATTGATATGAAGAATACTTTGTATGCACTGAGGCCAACACACACATACACGCACGTACACACACACACACACGCACGTACACACACACACACACACGCACGTACACACACACACACATACACACATACACACACACACACACACACATGCTCGCGCACACACTCACAGCATGTGTTTCAATGGTGTTCAGGGTACTCCATCTGATGGTAATATCAAGACCACAGGGATTTGTGAAATGTCTCTTTCTTCGTTTCCCTGCCCAGCATGTGCTGAAGAATCTCGGCTGTCTGAAGAGCACTTTGTAAAACCATTACTTTGACTTCACATGCCTCTTCAACGAGCAACATCTGGGATTCATCATAAATACACGTCTCTAAATGAACTGTTGCTGATTCCAAGTAAAGATGAGGCCTGGAAAATAAATACAATAAATGAGATAAACAAAATAAATAAAAATTAACCTTTTGGGGGACAAAACCTAGATCTGAGACAATAGGGAATGAAAATCTAATCAAATCAAAATGTGCTTCAAAATACCAGCTCCATCGTTGACAAAGTCTTCAGGGTCGTAGGCCCCACCAAGAGAGCACAGTGGGCGAGGCAGCTGCTGCTTGTCTGCTCGGACGAGGGCAGAGTAATGATGATGGGATTACAGATGGTGGACAGAGTAATGATGATGGGACTACAGATGGTGGACAGAGGAAATGGGGATGCACACTGTAGGTCTGGCTCCCATCACAGCTTAGTTAGCATAACTGCTTCCGAGATGAACTAAATTACAAATGAGTCAGCTGCATGTTGATTTAACGCCCATAGAAATACAAGCTATAACGTGTGATTCTTCCAAATTCTACTCCCTCTTACTTCACCCTTCGTCAGATCTGGACTGAACTTTAATACTTAACATTTTACTTGAATAGTGAGTAAATCCATCCAATTCCTCATTTTAAGTTGAATTACTAATTTATAATGTGCTTTTTTAAGAAACGACTTAATACCATAATATACTTCTTTATAGATATAACTGAATGTGAAAAGAACACCCTCATGTGTATGTGTTCTGCTGTGTGTCCCCAGTCTCTGGGCTTGACAGAGAGTTGTGTCCCCAGTCCTCTGGGCTTGACAGAGTTGTTTCTGCTGTGTGTCCCCAGTCCTCTGGGCTTGACAGAGTTGTTTCTGCTGTGTGTCCCCAGTCCTCTGGGCTTGACAGAGAGTTGTGTCCCCAGTCCTGTGGGCTTGACAGAGTTGTTTCTGCTGTGTGTCCCCAGTCCTGTGGGCTTGACAGAGTTGTTTCTGCTGTGTGTCCCCAGTCCTCTGGGCTTGACAGAGTTGTTTCTGCTGTGTGTCCCCAGTCCTCTGGGCTTGACAGAGTTGTTTCTGCTGTGTGTCCCCAGTCCTCTGGGCTTGACAGAGTTGTTTCTGCTGTGTGTCCCCAGTCCTCTGGGCTTGACAGAGTTGTGTCCCCAGTCCTGTGGGCTTGACAGAGTTGTATCTGCTGTGTGTCCCCAGTCCTCTGGGCTTGACAGAGTTGTTTCTGCTGTGTGTCCCCAGTCGTGCGGGGCGGTGGAGTGCTGGCAGATGCTCTGCAGTGTGGGGCTGCTGGAGAGAGGAGCCAGCGCTATCGTCAGTGTCCGATCCTGCCTCTGGGCCGAAACCTTCGCCGAGGTAAGACCCGTGGCAGAAGTAGCAGGACTTCAGGAGACACAAAGACCTATCCGCACTCACTGCCGCTTGTTGTTGTAATCTTGAATAACTCAATTGGAGATGGGCTGTGGTGGGCCTCTTTATTGTCCCCAATTAGAGTCCAGTCTGTTCTGCTGCTGCTGTTCTGCTGCTCCACCATGCTACCACCCTGTGGGGGCAGCATCATGCTACCACCCTGTGGGGGCAGCATGCTACCACCCTGTGGGGGCAGCATCATGCTACCACCCTGTGGGGGCAGCATGCTACCACCCTGTGGGGGCAGCATCATGCTACCACCCTGTGGGGGCAGCATCATGCTACCACCCTGTGGGGGCAGCATCATGCTACCACCCTGTGGGGGCAGCAGCATGCTACCACCCTGTGGGGGCAGCAGCATGCTACCACCCTGTGGGGGCAGCAGCATGCTACCACCCTGTGGGGGCAGCATCATGCTACCACCCTGTGGGGGCAGCATCATGCTACCACCCTGTGGGGGTAGCATGCTACCTCCCTGTGGGGCAGCAGCATGCTACCACCCTGTGGGGGTAGCATGCTACCACCCTGTGGGGGCAGCATCATGCTACCACCCTGTGGGGGCAGCATCATGCTACCACCCTGTGGGGGCAGCAGCATGCTACCACCCTGTGGGGGCAGCAGCATGCTACCACCCTGTGGGGGCAGCAGCATGCTACCACCCTGTGGGGGTAGCATGCTACCACCCTGTGGGGGCAGCAGCATGCTACCACCCTGTGGGGCAGCATCATGCTACCACCCCTGTGGGGGCAGCTGCATGCTACCACCCTGTGGGGGCAGCAGCATGCTACCACCCTGTGGGGGCAGCATCATGCTACCACCCTGTGGGGGGAGCATGTGCCACCCTGTGGGGGCTAGCATGCTACCACCCTGTGGGGGCAGCAGCTGCTACCACCCTGTGGGAGGCACGCCATCGTGCTAGCTGCCACCTTGTGGGGGTAGCATGGTGGAGAATGCAATGTGTTCAGCAAACTGTTGTTTCACTCACTGCTCCTTCTCTCTTCCCTCTTTCACAGCGGGCATACAAGCAGTTTTTTCTGGAGTGTACTGTTGAGTACAGGGTGGAGAAGATGCCATATTCAATCACGCCTAAATCCAAACCCTGGGGATCCAAAAAGGTATCATAACTAAAATACATTAATGTTAGGTCTCTAGCTCTCAGATCTCAGTGTCTATTATGTTCTTTGTTTAACTGTGTGTTAACTGAAAGGCTAAAGGGTAGTGGTAGAGATTTCAATCCCCATCATCCCAGTCTGGCTGTGGGACTCCTGTGCTCCTCCATGGCCTGTATCTATGAGTCCTCTATGTTTGTGATGAGGTGACGAACGCGGTGGTGTGGAACAAACCCGAGCACCAGTACCTGGTCCCCGTGTGGATCATCATCCTGGCCATCCTAGCCGGCCTGCTGCTCCTGTCTCTGCTCATCTACCTGCTGTACAAGGTGGGGCTGCCCCTAAGCACAGTGAACACAGTGGATCTGTGTGGAAGCTTAACCACAGTGACCACCTCAAAGGGCTTTACGCATCACAGTGTGACCCTCAGATAAGCTCCTTCCTAACACTAACACTGTTGAAACATGATTATTATAACTGTTATTATTATAAAATAAGGCCATATGCAAACAAGTAAATCAGTAAAACATGCTAAATCAATTCAAAAGGAGGCATAACAAGGCAGCACTAATCCGATTTTCTAAATTATTTGTGATACTGTTACTGTGGTAACAGTGGCTGGAAGTTACAACCATTAAATATCAGGTACGTGAACAAAAGATGCATTTTTCTTAACATTCACCAAAGGCAGGAACCTCATAGGCGGCAAGCTTTCTGACGAAACACTGCTTGTTTCAAATACTGTTTTTTGATAGGCTGTACGCCATTATGTGTCAAACCAAGGCGTGTGAGCTCCGCTTGTGACTGCGTGTCCTCCTGTTCCAGATGGGGTTCTTTAAGCGGTCGGACCCGTACGGCACCACCATGGAGAAGGCAGAGCTCCGCCCGCAAGCCTCTTCAGAGGCCTAGGTTCCTCCCCCACCCACCCCCCCCCCCACGATGAAGCCCTTCTGCCACTGTCTCAAAGAACAGGAGAGACTTCCAATTTCCAGGTTTCTGCATCTGATGAAAACAAAATGGAGGCCACCCCCATTTTATGAAGGGACTATTATTGGTACCACTGGAATATTTGATATGTAGCACGGCACTACAACGTGGTTAGCCAGATACAGGTCAAATCCACGTTCATCTCGGTTTGGAATCACAGCTGAAATGTCTGATTCATTTATATTTGTGTTATCACACAGTATGTACGCAACCTTTGCATTCGCTGATTGTTGAATGCTGTACTCAAATGCCCAAGCAGGAAAATACTCATGAAATGACTAACTTGAATTCATCCCTCTCCCATATTGGGAGCGTGTGTGTGTGTGTGTGTGTGTGTCAGCGCGTGTGTGTATGTGTGTGCGTGTGTGTGTATTGCGGTGCATACGTTTGTAGGTATTCTTTTTGTTATGTCCCAAAATAAATCCTAATTTTATGTACTCAACTGAAATGTTATTTATGCACTTGTGGTGCTGTAGAGCAGAAGAGAGCAAGCTTTTGAAAATAAACACACAAAACCCCTCCCTCCCTCTCTGCTCCCTCCCTCCCTGCCCCCTTTCTCCTCCCTCTCTCCCCTCTCTCTGCTCCCTCCCTCTCTGCCCCCTTTCTCCTCCCTCTCTGCTCCCTCCCTGCTCCCTCTCTCCCCTCTCTCTGCTCCCTCTGCTCCCTCCCTCTCTGCCCCCTCCCTCTCTGCCCCCTTTCTCCTCCCTCTCTGCCCCCTCCCTCTCTGCCCCCTTTCTCCTCCCTCTCTGCTCCCTCCCTCCCTCCCTCTCTCTCTGCTCCCTCTCTACCTCTCTGCTCCCTCTCTCCCTCTCTACTCCCTCCCTCCCTCTCTGCTCCCTCTCTACTCCCTCCCTCCCTCTCTCCATGCGTGTCCACCATTAACATGTGTTGCATTCACACACCTTTGATTGACAGGCAAGGTCGATTCCACAAACCAATCAGGGAAGAGATGCCCTGATTAGTCAGATATGATCCAGGAGCAGTTTCAAATCAGAAGTTGTCTCCATAAGAGGCAGGTGCAGTAAACCAGAACTCATTCTCAGAGCATTTCACTAATAGCTGAAGGATGGCTAGGGGATTTATCTCAAATTAGAGCTCTTAAATCTGACCTACAGCACCATCAACCTATTTACGTTCATTATTTTGAACAAAACAAGCAATCCTTTTTTCTCAAGGACTGATTTATTACTTCAAAATTAAGATTTGGTCAAAACAGATTGTCTTTGAAATGATCAAAGCAGGATTTGCTACGGTCTTTTAACTGCTCTGAACTAGGAACTCTTCTAGGAAGAAGGAAACCATTCACAAACATGTTGAATCTTATAAAAAAAAACATGTTAGACACCGTATAAGTATACTGCTGTATAAGTTTAAATACATGTTAAACCTTCAATACAGGAGAAATACACCGCAAATAATAATTATTTACAACATTCCAAGGGGCTGTGCTTTGATAAGGGCCTGTTAACTACTACTTTAGCTAATGCATAAATCACAGTGTACAACCCATCTAAAAACAGTGACCACAATCTGATAATACTAAAAAACACAAAACACAAACAAATGAGAAATCACTATACATTTTTGACTGAAACTGGAACACTTTGAGACATTGTTTTGCAGCAGTGTGTCTGTGGCTTGGGTTGCTTGTACCAAAATATGTATCAGTCAAAAGGACCCATTACATGCTGCTTGACAATACTCTTGCTATAGGTTGTGTTTTTAATTATATTTATATGAGCACCATTAACACCAACATCATTAATAAGTACAAAACAAAAAGAAAAATTAACACATTTTTGATCTCCTATGATCAATGACAGAACATCGTTCACCTGCTGGCAGGACCAAATCACCCCTACTTCAAAAACCTCCCATCAAAGGAGCCCTTGATACAGGAACTAACAACAGTTTAACACATTTCCTGAATTTAAATATATGTAACAGAAGAAGCTGAGAAAAATATGTATTTTGGCAAACCTATCAATGATTAAAATGAACATAAACTAAATATTAGTCACTTGAATAAGAAAGTATCATTTACCAATTTAGGACACTTTTACAACTGGGCCTGCGACTGACCTTTTGAGGTCTACAGTCAACTTACATCTTTTGAATGGCGAGCCTGCTGCCATAAGTGCTTTTGTTGGTGATTGTCTAATTGAACCTCTTATTTACTATTGGAACATATGTCATACGACCAAAGGAAGTCAGAGAACACATGTCACACTGCTTTACTGTTGAGTTTTGGGTGGAAGAGTGTAAGGATTATATGTAGGCCCACACCAACTCACTTTTGGCCCCACAATAGAGCACCAGTCATTCCCCTTGGGTCTGCATCTGTTTGCAAAAGGCCTCAAACTGCTGCTGCTCCAGCTCTGTCATCACCTTGTTCAAGGCATAAATCTAGAATAAAGGGAAGGAAAACCCATTCAAGTAAGATGAGCGCGCAGACACAAAACAGAAACCCTCAATACAAATGCACTGCAAGAAATGATCGTGTTAACCCACTTAGAAACAGAGGGATGAGGGCAGGGATGAGGGCAGGGAGGAGCGGCTCACCTCGGCTCTCTGCCGCTGCTTCACCTCCTGCTGGGCAGACCTCTGCTTGACCCGGTCTCCTCTGGTCGGAGTGGAGTTCAGTTTAGGCTTATCCTTACGGCAGGCAGGCTCCATGTGTCCGATTTCTACAGCAACCTGCCATGACATTAGTAGTGTTAAGTAAGTTCTGAGTACGTTTCATTGCATCACCTGGATAATCCTCTATGTATGCGTTGCTAAGCTAAAATAACTCGGGTAAAAGCTTGGAAAGTTAACCTACAATAGCATTGACAATAACAACTGTCCAGTCAGCGCTAACATTTCAATATTCAACAAAAGGATACTCACCAGGAGAAGGTAAGCGACTGAAAATCTCAAGCAGTGTCGTTATCTATATGGTAGTTGAAGAGGATGCAATAGTAAATAATAGCTTCTTGTATGAGGGCTGTAGCAGCTGTTTGAAGTGGACGGTGTTCTCTGTAAATACATCCGACTACAACACTGAAGCACGGCTAAAGGTTCCGCTGTTACCGAGCAATGCATTGGCGGACCGCGTACCGCCCCGCAGTGTATATCCCCAACGCTTTATACATCTACATTATATCCTATTTACTGTTCATGATTGAATGATACCCTTAAATAGTATGTCTAATATCCCACCCAGATCCCGCATGCCGAGCGCTTCCTATAATGCATTTCTGGTGTCTACCTTATTGATGAATTACGGAGAACACAGGTGCATCATAAGAAAAGCTGTGTAAGCTGAACATTATCCATGTAGATTTTAGTAATTATGTTTGTAAACATTATTACATTATTACCAGCCTGTTTCTCTACAGAAACAGGCGGGTTTAGACCTTCATCTGGAAGGGATGTCACAGAAAAAACGGTGTATGTTGTGCTGATCCAGTGGCCTATAAACAGAAACATAATTGAAGTTTGCTGAAGAAAGCGAAGCTGCCGTGTGGTGCGTGTGGCCCTTGGTTGCAGCTATGTTCTGCACGGTGGTGGAGGGTCTACTTCCTGTCTTTCAGAGGAAACTACAACACCGCTGAAACAGTTTGCGGTCAAGAAAAATAAATAAATTATAAGTAACCAAAGTCATCTTTATTCTTTCAAAAAGCCTTGATAAAGCATTTCCATGTTAAATAAATTAATTACTTTGGTTTAATAATATATGGTGTAAAGGTAAACTGCAGCATTTGCTATATCCAACAGCAATAAACTAATTACAGCAAATGCATGTAAGGCAAGTAGAGGCATTTTGTCATCAACGTTTCATATCATTCAAGTTAGAAACACAAACCATGGTTATTTGAGTGATTGTCATATTCAAATCTTTTAGTTTAATTATGTGTATTTTAGGAATATACTATTAGTTAATATTCCCTTTACATTGGTTGAATCAAATATCAATAATATTTAATTACATGACATTTCCATTAGACACGTTTGAATGTTTTTCAAATGTTTAAGGCACTGAATGGCACAGCATACCGTTCTATGAAAGCATGCTTAGCAGACAAGTGGTGGCTTGTGCACAGTATTCACATTGCAAACTGCTACAGTTTCATATAAAAAATAAGGTGTGTTTTTATTGCTGTAATGCAAATCAGTTTTTAGACAGTGAAGTAAGCAACACAATACTCAGACCCTTTTAGAGTATCTAAACACACAACACGGTCATAAACGAATACTTTGACCCTAAAATGAACTCCCAGACATCGCAGTGGACCTTGTCCTTCATCCATTTGTTCTTGATAAACTCTTTAAAAAAGATATCTCTTCATGGCTTGTACTGAGGCTCAAGTTTCTGAATAAAAAACGAAAAAGCAGGACAATGAAACATCATGACACACTGACTCTGAAATGTCAAAACCAAGGACAATAGCAAACATGGGAGGGGGGGGGGGGGGGGTTAAAGGATGGCTGTGGGCTGACTGGGAGCTTCAGCTGAAGTCTCGGTTGGACAGGAGGACAGGGGCCACCAGAGTCCAGGTGTAGAGGGCCAGACACACCCAGCTGGACGAGATCTTCACCCACACCGTCGGCCACTTGCTGGTCAAGGCAGTGTACTCTGCATCAGGGCTAGCATGGCGCCACAAACAAGGAACGTCCAGGATTAATCATCCACTGAGTGACTCATGATTTAGGAGCTATCGACTCACAATGAAGGCATTTCCCATACTGTGGCTGACGCCAGATTAGGATTGGGCTACCTTCTTTAACTAAATATACATAAAGCCAGTTTTAATTGAACATTAATATGTTTGGAAGACGGGGATAGAAGAAGAAAAAGAGACACTGTAAAGCTGAACAATATGTTAATTGTCTCACTTTTTGTGACATGGTAATGACAACGTGAAACATTTGGTGGTTCCTAGGACACAACAAGTCTGGGAGCCACACTATCTCACATCCCAGCCAGTGTGTGTGCGTGTGTGCGTGCATGTGTGCGTGTGTGTGTGTGTGTGTGTGTGCGTGTGAATGCATGCGTGTGTGCGTGAGTACGTGCGTGTGTGCGTGTGTGTGTGTGTGTGCGTGTGCATGCGTGCGTGCGTATGTGTGTGCGTGCGTGAGTGTGTGTGTGTGTGCGTGAGTGTGTGTGTGTGCGTGTGTGCGTGCGTGAGTGTGTGTGTGTGCGTGCGTGCGTGCGTGCGTGCGTGTGGCGGCTCCACTGACCTGTACCAGTTGGTGAGCGTCATCATGATGTAGAGGGAGGCCAGCAGCAGCATGAAGTGGAAGAAGCAGTAGCTGTACTGCACCATGTCCTGCTCGTTGTCCTGCACGCGCCGGGGCCCCGCCCCCACCTCCCCCCCCCCGCTGTCCTCCAGCACCGCCGAGTCTTTGGAGGCCATGGTCAGCTTGTTCACCTGGCTGGTGCTGGAGGAGCGGATGCTGCACAGGAGGGAGGAGGCAGAGGATAAAGCTAGCGCCCCTCCCATTATGCACTGGAGGAAGTGAGGATGACCATCATGAGGTTATGGCAGCGGGGGGGGGGGGGGGGTCACCAGATGATGTCATTAGTTGACCAGTATGTGTAGCTCATCTACCAGGCGAATCTCACGTGGTCTAAAGTAGCCAGGTCACGCTGTGTAAGCTGAACATTATCCATGTCTATTTTAGTAATTATGTTTGTAAACATTATTACATTAGTCACATTTGTGGGGCTCCTCCTGGGGCCCCACCCACCTCTACAGAAACAGGCTGGTTTAGACCTTCATCTGGAAGGGATGTCACAGAAAAAACGGTGTATGTTGTGCTGATCCAGTGGCCTATGAACAGAAACATAATTGAAGTTTGCTGAAGAAAGCGAAGCTGCCGTGTGGTGCATGTCGCCCTTGGTTGCAGCTATGTTCTGCACGGTGGTGGAGGGTCTACTTCCTGTCTTTCAGAGGAAACTACAACACCGCTGAAACAGTTTGCGGGCAAGAAAAATAAATAAATAATAAGTAACCAAAGTCATCTTTATTCTTTCAAAAAGCCTTGATAAAGCATTTCCATGTTAAATAAATTAATTACTTTGGTTTAATAATATATGGTGTAAAGGTAAACTGCAGCATTTGCTACATCCAACAGCAATAAACTAACTACAGCAAATGCATGTAAGGCAAGTAGAGGCATTTTGTCATCAACGTTTCATATCATTCAAGTTAGAAACACAAACCATGGTTATTTGAGTGATTGTCATATTCAAATCTTTTAGTTTAATTATGTGTATTTTAGGAATATACTATTAGTTAATATTCCATTTACAGTGGTTGAATCAAATATCAATACTATTTAATTACATGACATTTCCATTAGACACGTTTGAATGTTTTTCAAATGTTTAAGGCACTGAATGGCACAGCATACCGTTCTATGAAAGCATGCTTAGCAGACAAGTGGTGGCTTGTGCACAGTATTCACATTGCAAACTGCTACAGCTTCATATAAAAAATAAGGTGTGTTTTTATTGCTGTGGGGGGGGTCACCAGATGATGTCATTAGTTGACCAGTATGTGTAGCTCATCTACCAGGCGAATCTCACGTGGTCTAAAGTAGCCAGGTCATTGCCAAGATCTACCTTATTTACTGCAGCAATAAGGTAACTTCTGCATTACATCTTAACCTCATTGTTGGACCCATTTGCATTCTGTACTCTGTGCTGATCATCTGTGTTTCCAGGAACACAACAAACAGTGACAGCTAGAGACAGAATCGCCCTAAATTGTAAACCAACCCCTGTATATTTGAACAATTCGCAGAGGGGCCTTGGTGTTAGCGAGATAACCACTCCTCGTTGTTACTGAAAAATGATGTGTGAGGCGGAGGCGAAACTCCTACTCGTATATATATACATATGAGAGCATATATATAAATACTGTATGTGTGAGAGATCTCTTAGATGACCATCCTTTGGTCATCTCTCATATATACACGTATGTACGTATATATGAGAGATCTCTTAGATGACCATCCTTTGGTCATCTCTCATATAGACACGTACGTATATATGAGAGATCTCTTAGATGACCATCCTTTGGACAACTCATGGGTTCATATCCCAGCGTCTGACTGACGGCCCTACCTGGAGTAGAGGATGCACAGGACGAAGAGGGCCAGTCCCACCACGCTCTGGCCGTCCCACCACTGCAGGTAGGGGGAGGTGAGGACGGGCTCCTCCGTGCCGACGATGACCACGGACGTCTGGTTCTCCATCTCCAGAGGGGCCGCGCTGGGGGCCGCGATCTGCTGGAGGAGGCTCAGCAGGCTGGGGTTACATTTGGGGTCTGGGAATGAGGGAGGAGATGAACGGCCCATGTGTTGAATAAACATGCTTTGTCTGAGAAGCCACCAAAGAAAATGATGAAATACATAATATAAGCAGCTTCGCAAAGGTTCAGTGATGGTGTGTGTGTGTGCGTGCGTGTGTGTGTGTGTGTGTGTCTGAGTGTGTGTGTGTGAGTGTGTGTGTGTGTGAGTGTGTGTGTGTGCGTGTGCGTGCGTGTGTGCGTGTGCGTGTGTGCGTGCGTGCGTGTGCGTGTGCGTGCGTGTGTGTGTGTGCGCGTGCGTGCGCGTGTGTGTGTGTGTGCGTGCGTGTGAGTGTGTGTGTGCGTGTGTGTGTGAGCGTGCATGTGCGTGTGTGTGTGTTCGTGTGTGCGTGTGCGCGTGCGTGTGTGCGCGTGCGTGTGCGTGTGTGTGTGTGTGTGTGTGTGTGCGTGTGTGCGCGTGCGTGCGCGTGCGTGCGCGTGTGTGTGTGTGTGTCTTCTCACCGGGTTCATTGGTCATGGCCGACCAGGTCAGGTACATGGTGTACAGGGTGATGATGGACGACTGGAGAATACCCGACCGCGGTTGAGCCTCCTGGAAACACGGTAAGAGGAAGGCAGGACCCGTCTATAACACCCTGGTCAACTCATCCCGATGCACACGGGGTTTCACAGCTGCTTGTAGGCGTGGGTACCTGCACTTTGGGCAGCACAGAGAGGAACGACGCTACGAGGGAGAGCCCCATGTTGAAGCTGATGAAGAACTTGTTGAGGGTGCAGTCGTCTGGCTTGGTGTAGTAGACGTAGAAGAGCACCACAGCGACCGCAGACATGACGTAGTTGAAGACCGTCACCCCCAGCAACGCTAAAGGGACACACGGCACATAGCGATGTGAGCGCCTGTAAAATAGCTAGCAGCTGTAGCACAGCTGGCTCAGTGAAACCACGGTGTGGTTCCAATGTTAATGGCTGTAGAAAGCACCGTACGGAAACCACTGTGTCACTGTTGAAGTGCCGCCTAATAATAATCTAAAAAATGATATAACCTTGTTTACTTTGATACTAGTTCATTTAAAATGCCTTTGTATGAATTCTCCTAGCACCTAGAGATAGCGCCCTTCCTCTCTCCAAGTGAAAGGTGGTAAGCTAGTTAGCACTGACCCTGTTGCCACAAAGTCTGATCCTGTGGCCATGCCTTCTTTACTGAGTACATTCCTTTGGTTGTCTTGCATCCCTTACCCCCATAATGTATTGCAAATAACTTGGTCTCTACCAACATGGCTGACTTCAGCCATGTTGGTATAGACCAAGTTATGTTAGCTATGGTTCAGCCATGTTGTCTCCATATCTCTCCATAATGGTCCCTCCCATCCCCTTTGTTACTGGCCATGATGGGAACACTTCCCTATAAGACTCATGTACAACCACTGTCTCTCTGAAGATGCTTGGTGAGCACTGCATGTGTGTCTTCCCATGATCCTTCTCCAAGAAAGAAAGAAAGAAAGAAAGAAAGAAAGAAAGACAGAAAGAAAGAAAGAAAAAAAGAAAGAAAGAAAAAAGAAAGAGAGAAAGAAAGAAAGAAAGAAAGAAAGAAAGAAAGAAAGAAAGAAAGAAAGAAAGAAAGAAAGAAAGAAAGAAAGAAAGAAAGAAAGAAAGAAAGAAAGAAAAAAAGAAAAAAAGAAAGAAAAAAAGAAAGAAAGAAAGAAAGACAGAAAGAAAGAAAGAAAGAAAGAAAGAAAGAAAGAAAGAAAGAAAGAAAGAAAGAAAGAAAGAAAGAAAGAAAGAAAGAAAGAAAGAAAGGAAAATAAAAGAGTAAAGAGTCAACGTTGTTTGGGTCCCATGTCTCAAGAGTTTTAAATCTAAATGTAAGAATGACAAATCAAAATCTAGTCAACGTGATTACTGTGGATTATGCGGTCAAGATGTATAAAAATAATAGAATCTTGAAAAGTCTCTAACCATCAACTGCAGCCAAACCACTAGAAATGTGCAATACATATTTCTATCAAATGCAACCATGATGTCGTGCTTTGTAATGAATGAAGTTGGCTGACCTGCGTACCAGCCTCTTCGGTTTCCTGTCTCCATTTTCTCCACCCAGGACTCGTTCCAGGAGTGGGCAAAATCCACCAGCAGCACCAGCTGGATTAGAATGAAGAAAAATGCTCCACATGTACCCACCACAAACCATGCTGCGAGGAGACAAATGCAGATGGTTAAGACAGGTGCCAGACAGCAAACAGCCTGGCCACACAAACATGTTCATATTTTCAATTGAATTGTGAGGTCATTTGAATGTATTTCTTTTTTGCATAGTTTGAACACATGCAATTTATACACTGAAGATATACACAAAAGCAGTGATTGGTTAAAGAAGAAGACTTTTCAATAAAATTATGGGATGGCTGATTCCAGCAACAAGGTTGTATTTGTGTCTGCAAACGAGAGAAAAAAGAGCCTAGGAAATGGAAATCTTTGCTAACCTTTTTTCTAATAAAACGTAACTGAATAATGAAATTTCACCATCATCATTGCAACATTTTCTTTATTCCAGAATCTGAATCCTTACTTTGAGTAAAAGCTCCGTCGGGAATGTAAAAGGCACCAACTGTAAGAGCTACAATGGCAGCGATCTTAAAGAACCAAAACCTGGGAGCACAGAAAAGAAAAAAGATTCACTTTGTACTCCTTTTTCCAGACTAACAGAAGATACTGTCATCTTTTTCCAGGCCACAACACTGGGAATCCTTTAACTGTGTCAAATCGGACCGCATGTCAGACATCTGCACCGTAAATGAATTGTACACGCCACAGACGTGTGAACAGTTAGAATGAACAGGTAGTGAAGTTTGAACAGTTAGAATGAACAGTTAGTATGAACAGGTAGTGAAGTTTGAACAGTTAGTATGAACAGGTAGTGAAGTTTGAACAGTTAGTATTAACAGTTAGTGAAGTTTGAACAGTTAGAATGAACAGTTAGTGAAGTTTGAACAGTTAGAATGAACAGTTAGTGAAGTTTGAACAGTTAGAATGAACAGGTAGTGAAGTTTGAAGAGTTAGTATTAACAGTTAGTGAAGTTTGAACAGTTAGAATGAACAGTTAGTGAAGTTTGAACAGTTAGTATTCATGCAGAAAAGAACATTGATTGAACCTAGCTTATCAGACTCATGGACATGTTCCCACATGGTCAGACCAGAGCCCTGGGGGATTCTGGTCATGGTTCAATGGTTTTTGTCACTTCAAGAGCAGCTCCCTCAAACTAGCACTAAACTATCCCTCGCTTCCGTGCTGGTGGAAGACCCTGACTGAGGAGATTTAGTCTGCGTAGCTTCATACAAGCATCTCACAAACACATGGAAGTCTGCCTGTATGCTGTGAAAGGGTACCTTATAATGTAATATACATAGCTATTATATATCAGGGTACATTAATGGACTGTTTCCTTCAATTTCTTTGTGAGAAACTGGAGCTGAAACAAGCATGGGTTCAGACACAAGTCTAGGATTTTGGTTAAAAGGTGCAGCATATGTTTGAGTTATGTGTCCAAAGTGTGTATGAACAGGGAGAGGTTCACATGTTCTCAATTCAAAAGGGACTACAGGAAGCCACTTATATTCAAGAAGCCATTCAAATACAATGTTTGAATGAGAGAAACGGAATCAGAAAGTAAACAGAATGATTTAGTTTTTAACGGAGCAAGCAGACTGCTGTGCTTTTCTGCTTGCTTTTTCTAAGACTCCAGTCTTCTTAGGACGGAAATTCAAAAGCGTTATTTAGCGTCCGTCCCACCGTAGGCCGCGTCGGTCCAGACGTGGCCCTGTGCTTTGGGCTTCAGAGTATTCGTCATAGGCTTCACATGAACGAGCTCCTGGTGGTCACCTACCCGTTGTGGACGGCGGCGCGGACATCCCTGCTGCTCTTGGTGTTAAAGGTGAGCAGGGCAAACAGCAGGAAGAACACGCTCATGCCAAAGCACACGCGGTACACCGCCTTGTAGCCCACCAACATCTCACACTTCACCTGTCCCATGAAGCCCACTCCATCCTCACACAGCCCCGGGATCTACAGCACACACACACAAGCACACACTCACACGCACACACGCACACCCACACACGCACACACACAGACACGCACACACACGCAGACACTCACACGCACACACACACACGCACACACGCAGACACGCACACACGCACACACACGCACACACACACGCACACACTCACACGCGCACACACACACGCACACACACACACGCACACACGCACACACACACACGCGCACACACACACGCACACACTCACACGCGCACACACACACGCACACGCAGACACGCAGACACGCACACACACGCAGACACGCAGACACGCACACACACACGCAGACACGCACACACACGCAGACACGCACACGCAGACACGCACACCACACGCACACGCACACGCAGACACGCACACACACGCAGACACGCACACAGATGCAGACATGCACACACACACACGCAGACACGCACACGCAGACACGCACACACACGCAGACATGCACACACACACACACACACGCAGACACGCACACGCACACACAAACACACACACAGACAGTGTTAATACATTGAAATAGAGGAGACACCTTGAAGTAAGACACCAGGAACCGGAGGGTAGAATTGCAATAGGCCTGGTGACTACTTTAATTACACTTTGGGTTATCACAAATAGACTAGACAATAGGCATAACATGGCGGTATCTCTAAACTATCAGCGCTGGGCTTGGTTCTCTGAAACGAGCTCCGTCGAGAGGGAGGTCGCGATGAAAGAAGAAGCCCCGATCTCCGTGGATTGGTGTCCTTTATTCTCCCCTCGGGCGCGCGCAGGAGAGAGGCTTCGGAGACCTGTGCCCCCTCCAGACACGTTGTAGCAAAGTAGATGACTCGTGGCTGGCTCGATAAAAGGCTAAGACAAATGGATATCCGTGGTTGGATTATTTCATATGCTGAAACACATAAAAGACGTAGTTTCAAAGGTAACTCCACACCGGGCAGAGTTCTTAAAGAACAAGCGTGCTGAACAGAAGGAGGGAAGCCCTTGTGTAGAGTGGAGCAACCCACGTTTAAGAAGTGACACTAGATGGCGCCATTCACCATCTATAACTGGTTCAATGCTCAGTTAAAGCCAGACACCCGGTCGTAAAAATCGAGGGCGCCTCTATAGCAGGTACAACCTACGGTCACTCGGTCGTAGCTTGACAGTTATAGCGCCACCTATTATTTATGGCGGGTACAACGTACGGTCAAGATAAGATATGCAGTCAAGAACAGACCCAATGTGTATGGAGAGGGGCTTGCTCAAGATGTTCTCACATGATAACATAAGGGAGGATAACATGCAGCTGGGGGGAGGTAGATAGTTAAAGGCTACTATGGTATGCACATCGAAATGGAGTAGTTAAAACGAGCTGACCACGGCTATTGGGGCTCGGGCCCTGCCCATACTTTCCTCTGGACCATACCATGG
Source organism: Lota lota (assembly GCA_026745465.1). NCBI lineage: Eukaryota > Metazoa > Chordata > Actinopteri > Gadiformes > Lotidae > Lota > Lota lota. The sequence continues at coordinate 440,678 of JACYXH010000626.1, read as the reverse complement.
GTATTACATTTTATTACAACAGGCAGACACGCACACACACACACACACACACACACACACACACACAGACAGGCAGACATGCACACACACACACGCACACACACGCACACAGACAGGCAGGCAGACATGCACACACACACACGCACACACACACACACACACACACACAGGCAGGCAGACATGCACACACACACGCACACACACACACACACATGCGCACACACGCACACACATGCAGACATGCACACACACACGCAGACACGCACACATGCACACATGCAGACACGCACACAGACACACACGCACACATTATTGCATGTTAGAAGTTGCTGAGAACATTGAGTTAGGGTGGCCGGTTTGCCTAAATAAGATTTAGCTTCAGTAACGCATGCTTACTAATTCACATGGGCTGTAGAGCAAGCTGATGTATCACTACAGACAGGTAGACAGACATGCAGACCGACAGTCAAGTCATACAGACAGGCAGACTGAGAGATAGACAGGTAGACACACAGCCAGACAGGCAGACTGAGAGACAGACAGAAAGGCAGACCAACAGAGAGAGAGGCAGACAAGCAGACAGACATGCAGACAGAGACAGACAGACAGACAGGCAGACAGGCAGACAGACAGACAGGTAGGCAGACAGAAAGGCAGACCAACAGAGAGAGACAGACAGGCAGACAGGCAGACAGCCATCTATCGATATCAGCAGTAGAGGGGTATCTTATTGACCCTTTTCAGCTGCTGGTCCACCCCAGGGGCCAGCATGATGCAGGCCACTATGGTGCCCAGCAGCAGGATGGAGGCGTAGATGATCCGGGTCACCGTAGAGGTCCTGCCCTGGGGACAGCCCCTGCACACCAGGCAGGGGCCACTGCTGCACAGACACGGCACCTGGGCAGAGAGGGCTGCAGTCACACACATGGCCCCACACACATGGCCCCACACACACGGCCCCACATGGCCCCACACACATGGCCCCACACACATGGCCCCACACACACGGCCCCACATGGCCCCACACACATGGCCCCACACACATGGACCCACACACATGGCCCCACACACATGGCCCCACACACATGGCCCCACACACATGGCCCCACACACACGGCCCCACACACATGGCCCCACACACATGGACCCACACACATGGCCCCACACACATGGCCCCACACACACGGCCCCACACACATGGCCCCACACACATGGCCCCACACACATGGACCCACACACATGGCCCCACACACATGGCCCCACACACACGGCCCCACACACATGGCCCCACACACACGGCCCCACACACATGGCCCCCCCACTATCACGGGTGTAGTCATCACTCCTAGACGCAACTATGCCTCTGTCTTTGTTCTTCAGCCCTGCTATTTTACTCCCATTTTTGGCCTTTACTTGTCCATTATGTTTGAAGACTGAAAAATGACAACATTGATCAACAATACATATAAAGTAATCATCTCACTTTTTGAAATGACTGATGACAACATTTTATTTGTGCACGTGTTTGGTGGGTCCATGGGTCAAACATACCCCCACACACCCTGCCATCAGAGCAGGCTAAAGATGAGCATTATGCTCCAGGTTCATTACATTGACATCACACTTTATAGTTTCAAATCTAAATATATAAAGGTGTATTCTTGTCTGATTTCGACAAACCATATCCCAATCTAATCCTATATAGTTGCATATTGTTGTGTGCAATGGAATGTTAGAAAAAGTTCAAGTTGAAGAGAGAAAGTAGGCTGCACTATCACACAACCTTCAACGGACAGATACACGCATTTTACTCAACGAAAGCTTCACTCCCACGGAAATTAAACAGTCGCTGAACATCGTCATCCGTTACATTTCTAAAAGGCTTTGTCCCTACGTTCCCTTTTGAAGAACAGCTCCCCCTGGCGGAGCCTGCAGCCTGGACGCCGGTAAACAAGCCCGCGGCCCAGACAGGCAGATAAGCTTAAGGAAGCCTGCAGGCCAGGTCAACACATAACAGGCAACCACCATCCGGGTCCACACCTACCGCTATGAACAACTGAGCTCATCATTCATTTTTGGTAACAACAATTCAGCTCAATATTTCCATTAACCAAACAATGCTTTGTATGGAGTTTGATTTGTTGTGTTGAGTGAAATAATTAAAAAAAAAAACACATTTAAAAGCCCAACTATGAATCTCAGTTGTTCGCATCGCTGTTTTCGTAATTATGATTTGGTTGTATAATTCCAGAATAAGACAAAATAAACCTAATTATTGTATTATATTTGGCCGTCCACTCTGGTTGACCCTATTCTTATTTAGCCTCTAGGATGTAGGCCTTGCTTCGGAAGCCTAATAGGCCTACAGCAGGACAGCACAGTTAATCCAATTAATCACGTGGAAGCAGAGGACCTGTCCATTACGAGTAACCATTGTTGAAAGCGTGTTTGAAATGTGGATTCTCGTTTTTCACCTTGGCATACTGAAGTGTTTTCTTTGGACAGGGGTCTGTCCGTGTAATGTAGGCCATGGCCTTATAATTCCCTTTAGACAACCAAAAGACAACGATAAACACAACCCAGCATAGGCTGCTAACTTGAGGAATACATGTAAAGAAACCTGTATCATAAACCACAACCTATAAAACAAATGTGACTGTGAAAATGTACTAGTGGAAATGTACTAGTGGTACACCGCTAGGTCCTCTGCACACTTTGAACATCGCCTTTGACCCAGTAGGACTGCGCGCCACCGCTCGCCTTTCCTGACACACACGCACAGCACAATAACACAATCTGGCTCATTTAAAGAGCAAACACAGCATGAGACGGTTCCACTTTAACTCACCCAACTGGCGCAGGACAAAGCGGTCAATACCGCTGCCATCACCGTGAAGTCACCGCACGGAGCGCAAAATAAAGTACTAGTTACTGGAGCGAACACCGTTGCTTGTCTTGCCCTCCAGATTGGATTTACAACCGGGTGAGAAAACGACGCGACTGAGATCTTTGAGATAACAGGTACATATGTAAGGGGTCGTACGACTAGTGCTGAAATATGCGCTTAGCTGGTTGCGCGCTGCTGCTGTCACTTTCTATTTTGTAGAAGTGCCAATCTCTCATGCAGTCAGGCACTGCCCCGCGTTATGACGCGCTTACGTTCATTAAAGGCAGTCAAATTCAATCACAATCAGCGCCGTTACGGGATGGGGCCCCCTGCCCTTCTATGAATAGAATCATGAATGTATGGCATATAGGCCTTATAACATAAAAAGTATAGAAAGTAGGCGCTACACATTATCCTAAAATCTAAGAAAGTTGCGCGTGTGTGACCATGGATTTATGAAAGCCTGTAGTGTTTGGCCGCATATCACCGCTAGAGAGTGCTAGATGTCTGGGATAGCTTCTCATATGATACCACCGGGTGCAGTGGAACGCTCTGGGGCCTCCCCGCTCTGGGGGTGGTACGAGCAATGGCATTTGAGGTTGATGCCGATGTATGTGCTGATCTCTTTGATGGCCTGGTTGACTAAGTGTGAGCTGTTGTAGCAAGAGAGTTTTTTGGGAATGCCCAATCGTGGCACAATTTCCGTTAGTAATGCTTTTGCGACTACTCCTGCCGTTGCCTTTGAGGCAGGAAAGGCCTCGACCCATTTAGACCACATGTCGACAATCACAAGGCAATAACGCTTGCCTTCCGATGGTCGTAGCTCAACAAAATCCATTATGACGTGTTCGAATGGGCGTTTTGGTCTATCTCTCTGTCCCTCTCTCTCTCGGCTACTTCCCTCAATCCTTTCTATCATTCTAACAATCTGTGTATGCATGTCAGTGGGTGTTGTCAGTGGGTTAGGGTGTGTGTGTGGTTTTAGCAGTTCTTCATTGCGGTGTGCGTGTGGGTGTTTGTTACCACCTTTCTGTTTTGCAGTAACAAAGGATGGGTCACTATACTTCACCATTTCTTTCCCTACTTTCTCTCTCTAAGTTCTGCTTCTGTTTTCCAAAGTTTAAGAGCCTTTGCATGACTGTCAAAAATAGCCAAGGTCTCCGTCTTTACTGTTTTCTTTTTCATTAATTTGTCGCTATCCGCCCCTAATTTATTATCTAATTTATTTCTTGATTTACTGACAAACTCCCCCCTTGGGGAAAACCACAATGTTTATGCCAATGTTCCACATGCGCTGTCGCATGTGGAACATAAAACAGTTTCCGAGATGACCACACACACACACACACACACACACACACACACACACACACACACACACACACCTTGGACTGCATTTGGCAGTTTTTCTACGTGGTTTACCATTAGCTGGTATGTTAACGGGTTTGTGTTTACCAAGCGTTTACCAAAACCAGGTTCTATGCTCCCTCTGAAGGGTAACAACATGGCTGCTGTCTGTTGGCTGCTGGTGAGGCCTGCAGTGCCACTTGACAGCGCCAGCTACGCGGCACGGCCGGCCGTGCTGGACCAGCGTGGCCCAGCTACGTGGCCCGGCCGGCGTGCTGGACCAGCGTGGCCCAGCTACGCGGCACGGCCGGCGTGCTGGTCCAGCACGGCCGGCGTGCTGGACCAGCGTGGCCCAGCTACGTGGCCCGGCCGGCGTGCTGGACCAGCGCGGCACGCTGTGCCACGCTGTCCTTTGGGTCTTGAGCTACTCCTCCAAATGGTCTGCAGAGTGCTCCTCGCAGACCACCAATCTTCCCACATCCAAACATGTGCCAACTATTGCATGGTGCCAGCTACTACATTAGCACTTGCATTTACAAGTTGCTTCATTTGACCTGACGTGTCACTCTGGAACAAGTGGTAGCAGGCTAGTAAGAATAATTGGATTCTGCAAGTGAGGCATACCGCATGTTGACAATATCTCCTATCTGGAGCAGGCAAACATGCGCCAACGCTTGCCTCAACCTGCTTGTCTTCCCGTGTTGAGGAAGGACAAAATACCTTGGTATTCTTACTCCTTCCTTGCCCAGGACAGAAGGACCTGGGGTGTGAGGGGGCCCTGACTTCACAAATAAATCTTCCCCCAAAAGCAAAGGCAGTGTTGATTTATAGGCCTTTAACAATGTTTAACAGCGTTTTCAGATAGTACAGAAAAATAAAGCATAGGGTACGAAAATTAAAACAAAAAATATATATATAATAGAATAGAATAATAGAATAATAATTAGATATAATAATTATAACAATAATGTTAATAATATAATAAACTAATGAAGTCTTTCAATGCTTAAAAACACTGGTGTATTTGAAACAAATGTATGCAACTTATCAATAAACGATTTTTTCCACAATAATGTTTTAATTTCTTGCAATTACTTTCTTTATTAAAACCACATAAATATAGCTAGGTCTACAGTATATAATGTATATGACATGGACAGGAAGTGGGCGTTGTTTCACATTAGTTTCACATTTGCCGCACGGTTTTTTTTAAAGTTAGCAGATGATAGACTACCTCAAAGCGAGTATGTTTGCTAAAGACAAGGAGTTTATGTACTGGGAGACTCAACTAACTCTAGTAGATCAAAGATGATTGTAACAGTCCCGGATAATTTTTCGTGTGGTGAGATAAATCTGGGTTTTACGCACACCTTCTTACCTACGGTGTTCGTAATTGTCTTCATCTTTGGAACGGTTTTCAATGTCTGGGGTCTAAGGAGTGTGTATAAAGGGTGGAAGAAGATGGGAAACATCAACGTCTTTGTGCTTAACCTTGGAATAGCGGACTTGTTGTATGTTTTTACGCTGCCGTTTTTGGTCGCCTATTACGCGCAACAAAGCACATGGACTTTTGGACCGACCTTCTGTAAAGTGACACGATTTTGCTTTAACCTCAATCTGTACGGCAGTATCGGCTTCCTCACGTGTATCAGCATCTATAGGTATCTGGGCATCGTACATCCGATGAAAGTCATGGGGAAAATCAGCACCAGACACTCCATCGTCATCAGCGCAATGGTTTGGTTGTTGGTACTCATTCAAATACTCCCAGATATGTTCTTTGAAAAAAATTCGACAAATTCCTCCCTTTCATGCTACGACACCACGGATGACCGCTTGATAGAGACGTACCTGTCGTACAGCCTGGGCTGGACCATCACAGGCTTCGCTGTACCACTGCTGATCATTGTGGCGTGCTATGGCCACGTTGTTGTAGTCCTCGCTACGAACGCCAACGTAAACACACTGTTGAAACAACGGTGTCTAAAACTTGTCATCATTCTGACAATGCTGTTCGCCATTTGCTTTATTCCTTATCACGTGTTCCGTTATCTCAATCTACAGAGCAGGATATTAAAGCTTCAAGGTATTTGTCATGCCAATTTCCGTAAGGTTTACGTTGGTCATCAGATCGGCCGTGGCCTGGCTTGCCTGAACAGCGCCATGAACCCTGTGATGTATTTAGTTGGAAATGATGATTTCCTGATGCGTTTACATCATTTCAACAAACAAGCCAGAATGTCTCTGGCTTGTTTTACCGCTGTCATTTACCGCAAACCATCGGAGACGGACGTCTCTTGAGACTGAAGTACTACCAACTCCAAAAATACTTTTTTTTTGCATTTATGTATCTCTAATGGTAGAACCCCCCCCCCCCCCCCCCCCCGTGTTTTCTTGTATTAAGGGGTTTAGAATGGTCGAATATGTGCTGTTTGCAGTGTGCTTTAGGGCAATTATAAATTACTTTGGGTAGATCAATCAGCGCCCTTGGCTATGCATAACTAATGATTGTCCCTCAAATACTATTGCTATAATGGCTTTAAGTGTATTTACAGATTTGATAATGTTATAAATCGTGTATGGCAGTCAGGTCATGTGTAGATCGGACTCTTGAGTTATGCATTTTACTATTATAACTGAAGGATGGTCTGTTGTGATTAAACTTCTACTTAAGCTTGTCTCCTGATCATCACACTCCCTTAGCGTACTAAATGTTCATTTAAGTTGCCCTTTGTATATGTGTGTATTACTGTAAATCTTCAGCTTGCCGTGCTATAGCTTGTCAAGCAGTGTATATAAAAAACAAGCATAAGCCACATCTGGCTTATGGTGTGATAAGTGTGTGTGATTACTGCTCCCAGCCCAGCCAAACTGCACTCTGATGAAGAAGGGAGACAAAGTGTTCCTGAAAGCTGGTGTGCTGTGTTTGCGAATAAAAGCATGTATTTTGTTAACCTTGTGTGTGTAGTAGTGTGACGTGGCCTTTCTCAGGAAGGGTGTTGGCAGAACAGCGGAAACCACAAACATGTCTTGAACAACGGTTCAGGACCACTGGAGTCTACAAGAACAACGGCATGTCAGGCCAAATGCATGACTAATAAATCATTTCAAAACGAACTAGCAACTAACCCAACAACATGTAATGGATTGGTCAACAGTGGCCTTGTTGAGGGTAACATTTCTGAGGTTTAATTTAAGGGTAACGTTTCAGCTGTGGGATATTTACATACTGTCCTCTGTCTCTTATTCTCTTGCTAATTTACACAGCAAGGAGTCCTCCAGAGCTCCATACTATGGTGTTGCAACCAAACGGAGTCCCTGAGCAGTTTATGATGTGGATACTTGTGTGTACAGATGTAGAATGTGTAGGACGGTTTCCCCCTAGTCTGTAAGTCAACATTTATTGCCTAACTGCCGAACAATAAATGGCTGGTTATCTGAGGATAGGCCCGGTTCCAAGTAGCAGCGTAGGATATGTTTAAGCGTTAAGCAGGACTCTGACTCCATTGAGTGCTTCCCTTGACGTTTTCAGAACTGCTGAATCAAATCTCAAGGAGCGACTTCAAGCAATCTAGGTTGGAATTTAAAGTGTGGTCATCTTGGAGATTTCAGTCTCTTTGGGATAGCTATGGTGATAAGAGGTAATTGCAGATGTGTTTTTGAACCTCACTTCAATGGCTTGCAGAGATCCAAACAGTACCATCTGCGTGACAATACTCAGCTGGCACTGGGCCCGATTGCCAAGCCTTCATAACAAGTACACATGGGAAAATCACTTACTATATAATTAATAAAAATTGGTTGGTATAAATGCAACATTATGTACATACTCATTCATTGTCTAATAATAGGCCAACTTCGTCCGTTCATTATAATACATTAATTAACTTGATGGCAATGTAAATAACAGTAACATTAGTTAGCCCCATTTTAACATTGCAAGTAGTGTTCCCGTAACAAGCGGTGAATTTGACACCATGGATGCACGTCAGCATGAGTCCTATCTCTCTATCCCGGTAGCCATCTTTATTCTTTCTTGTCGTCAACACTTCTCTTGCGGTTGGTGTGTTTGGATGTGGAAGCCGCTCCTGGGTTCCAACCTGTTCCGCCACTGGCAGTCAACACTGCAACCCTGCTGTCCGTCAAGCACAGATGACCGCCTCTTTGTGGCGTTCTCTCTCCTGATTGGATCAACCGGGAACCAAATGCTAGAACTTTTGTTTTGTTCTCTCTCCTGATTGGATCAACCGGGAACCAAAAGCTAGAACCTTTGTTTTGTTCTCTCTCCTGACTGGATCCACCGGGAACCAAATGCTAGAACTTTTGTTTTGTTCTCTCTCCTGACTGGATCAACCGGGAACCAAATGCTAGAACTTTTTTTTTGTTCTCTCTCCTGATTGGATCAACCGGGAACCAAAAGCTAGAACATTTGTTTTGTTTACTGCAGAGAGGAGGGACAGGAGAAGCAAACCGCCTATATCAGTGATGGCTGTCGGAATATAGATATTATATATAGCTAATTAACATGAATTTTCACATCAAAGTATTGCCTACAGCGCCTTTACCTCCGTTTAAGTGTGTAAGTAAGAGATTGGGCTATTAGAAATGGCCTATTACCTGAGTCCGGTCACGTTATATTGCAGTTGTTCTACTAAATTAGACTAAGTAGCTAAAGGACTATTTAGACTAAATAGATTCAATAGCTTTAAGGAGGAAGTTTTGGATATGAAAAAATCGAGATTACGTTGCCATAATCTAGAAAGAAGCTGGATTTGCAGCCGTGGGCCTGACCCTAACCTTATGGCCGGGATTACCCAGGGGAAGCTGCTGTGTCCTGCAGGAAAACCACATGAGTTTCCCAGGTTTTCCACACGGATCCACATGTGATTTTGCACATGGTAAATCCATGTGTTTTCTCTGTAGGGGTGCCAGGTTTGCTCCAGGTATACATGTGATTTTGCACATGGTAAATTCATGTGGTTTCTCTGTAGGGGTGCCAGGTTTGCTCCAGGTATACATGTGATTTTACATATGGTAAATTCATGTGGTTTCTCTGTAGGGGTGCCAGGTTTGCTCCAGGTATACATGTGATTTTGCCCATGATAAATTCATGTGGTTTCTCTGTAGGGGTGCCAGGTTTGCTCCAGGTCCACAGCATGAGTTGCTGTAACTGTTTGCCGAGAGTATTCTCCGGCTGATATCTGCCTTTCCCTGAATGCTGCACAGCTTCTTGAAACAGGGCCACGATCTGGCACATAGTGAAATTTATGTTACCAAATGTTTTGTTAGCAAGAATGCTAACACACACTGCTTTCAACGGAGACTGGACACCACACATATACAAACAAAGGAAGAATGACTGCACTGTAGGAACGCTACTCCTTTTATCCCCATATCCAAACTACACTCTCACTGCAACATGTGTGTGTTCTCTTTTGGTGATGGTTGATGTTGCTATAGTAACTACATTGTTGTCATTAACATATGACCTTGGAGGAGGAAAATAATACATTGGTTTCACTGTATGTAAGTGTGTGTGTGTACGTGCGTGCGTATGTGTGTGTGTGTGTGTGTGTGTGTGTGTGTGTGTGTGTGTGTATGTGTGTGTGTGTGTGTGTGTGTGTATGTGTGTGTGTGGTAAGGCATGTACACCAAGTTTCAGAATTCTATATGCATCGGGGCGGCGGGGCTGATCGCTCCTCAATAACATTAATGAACTCAACCTGCTCCTCGATAACATTAATGAACTCAACCTGCTCCTCAATAACATTAATGAACTCAACCTGCTCCTCAATAACATTAATGAACTCAACCTGCTCCTCAATAACATTAATGAACTCAACCTGCTCCTCAATAACATTAATGAACTCAACCTGCTCCTCAATAACATTAATGAACTCAACCTGCTCCTCAATAACATTAATGAACTCAACCTGCTCCTCAATAACATTAATGAACTCAACCTGCTCCTCAATAACATTAATGAACTCAACCTGCTCCTCAATATCATTAATGAACTCAACCTGCTCCTCAATAACATTAATGAACTCAACCTGCTCCTCAATAACATTAATGAACTCAACCTGCTCCTCGATAACATTAATGAACTAAACCTGCTCCTCGATATCATTAATGAACTCAACCTGCTCCTCGATAACATTAATGAACTCAACCTGCTCCTCGATAACATTAATGAACTCAACCTGCTCCTCAATAACATTAATGAACTCAACCTGCTCCTCAATAACATTAATGAACTCAACCTGCTCCTCGATAACATTAATGAACTCAACCTGCTCCTCAATAACATTAATGAACTCAACCTGCTCCTCGATAACATTAATGAACTCAACCTGCTCCTCAATATCATTAATGAACTCAACCTGCTCCTCAATAACATTAGGTATCCACTGAATACCTAATGAACTCAACCTGCTCCTCAATAACATTAATGAACTCAACCTGCTCCTCAATATCATTAATGAACTCAACCTGCTCCTCAATATCATTAATGAACTCAACCTGCTCCTCAATAACATTAATGAACTCAACCTGCTCCTCAATAACATTAATGAACTCAACCTGCTCCTCAATAACATTAATGAACTCAACCTGCTCCTCAATAACATTAGGTATCCACTGAATACCTAATGAACTCAACCTGCTCCTCAATAACATTAATGAACTCAACCTGCTCCTCAATAACATTAATGAACTCAACCTGCTCCTCAATAACATTAGGTATCCACTGAATACCTAATGAACTCAACCTGCTCCTCAATAACATTAATGAACTCAACCTGCTCCTCAATAACATTAATGAACTCAACCTGCTCCTCAATAACATTAATGAACTCAACCTGCTCCTCAATAACATTAGGTATCCACTGAATACCTAATGAACTCAACCTGCTCCTCAATAACATGAGGTATCCACTGAATACCTAATGAACTCAACCTGCTCCTCGATAATATTAATGAACTCAACCTGCTCCTCGATAACATGAGGTATCCACTGAATACCTAATGAACTCAAACTGCTCCTCGATAACATGAGGTATCCACTGAATACCTAATGAACTCGACCTGCTCCTCGATAACATGAGGTATCCACTGAATACCTAATGAACTCAACCTGCTCCTCAATAACATTAATGAACTCAACCTGCTCCTCAATAACATTAATGAACTCAACCTGCTCCTCAATAACATTAGGTATCCACTGAATACCTAATGAACTCAACCTGCTCCTCAATAACATTAATGAACTCAACCTGCTCCTCAATAACATTAATGAACTCAACCTGCTCCTCAATAACATTAGGTATCCACTGAATACCTAATGAACTCAAACTGCTCCTCAATAACATGAGGTATCCACTGAATACCTAATGAACTCAACCTGCTCCTCAATAACATGAGGTATCCACTGAATACCTAATGAACTCGACCTGCTCCTCAGTGACATTTTCACCCTTTGGCTCCATCATCGTTCTCCCCAACTGAAGAAATGGAGCAGGTCTACCACTTCTGTCGATTGCATTCTCTTCATAAGGACATTGTTAGTTTTAAACGTGAAATGCGAGTGAGAATTGTTCTTGTTCCCATAAAATGTATTATCAGGCAAACCAAAAATTAGGGCAAGATCAAATGTTTGGGGATTGTGATTTGAACAATCAGGATTCGAATAGCGATTAAAGTCACCAAAAACAGGCAGTGAAAGTGACTGAACTGTTGAATAAAACAGACTTCCGGTCGAGACATCAGGTAATGATACAGTGCCTTGGAATTCAACTGTTCTTTCAGCATCCTGCCGCTCTCCGGTAAGTTCATAGAGCAACATTTAAATGACCGGGGTCTCTCGACCAACGACGCCAAGTCCACGTATGGGTGTGGCAGGATATCCCAGCTTCAAATAAGGAATGATGCATTACATTGTAACAGTAGCTTATAGGTCAGCTTACTTGATTTGTACCCGTAGGTGGGTTAGTTTGCAATTATAAAGACACATACTAGGCATCCATCACATGAACAAATAAAATACAAAACAACACAGAAAAAGTGTTCAAACAGGGATTATCAAGAGATGATCATGATTATCATGGTTTGACTACACGCTCTAATGCTAGCCTGAGGTTGTAGTCAGAGGGCAAGCAGGCGTTAGGGTGACCTGTCACACTGTGAGTAACATCTGTTCTTTTGTTTCCCTAGAGAAAGTGATTTGCAGGTGACCTGTCACACTGTGAGTAACATCTGTTCTTTTGTTTCCCTAGAGAAAGTGATTTGCAGGTGACCTGTCACACTGTGAGTAACATCTGTTCTTTTGTTTCCCTAGAGAAAGTGATTTGCAGGTGACCTGTCACACTGTGAGTAACATCTGTTCTTTTGTTTCCCTAGAGAAAGTGATTTGCAGGTGACCTGTCACACTGTGAGTAACATCTGTTCTTTTGTTTCCCTAGAGAAAGTGATTTGCAGGATATAAGTGGTGGTGAGGGTTGAAAGCGAGTGTTTCCTGTGAAAGATTAGGGGAAGGGGAGCTGCTCTGTACACGCACTACTTGTGGGTTTCTTTGTTCCCAGTCGATCTCGTATGTGATCGGCTGCACGTATGCAGTGAACGGAGACCGCGCTATGAGTATTTGCATTGTTGCATTTTTCTGTCCATACAGATTTGGTAAGTAAAACAGAAGATGTCTTTGATAAATATAGTTCTCAATATAACTTTGATAACTATACACTTAGCCATATGGGATGTGTTACAGTGTTTATGGAGGATTAGTATATGTTTCTCTTTATTTAACTTTCATCTCCCACTGAAAGTCATCAAGACATCATGGATTTGATATTTAGATGCTGAAGGAACACATTCTATTGGCTTTCAAACTAATAAAACCCTCTCTGCAATCTCACCATGAGTTATTATCAATTGTGAACCACGACTATATATATATATATATATATTCAATGCTCAAATACTGATATTGTGAGCGAAACATGACAGAATTTCTTTCAATATTTTGGGAGAAGGGGGGTGGGGGGGGCATTCTAATTATATCTGGGAGACCAGCAGACATTACACATTAAACGTTGTATTGTTGCCTGCTTATGTTCTATGACTGTTTGGCTTAATCAATCTTGCTCATTTGGATTTTTTATTAAAGTGTAGAGTCAAGTTTCTGTATAACTATTTAGGGGGAAAAAAGATCAACGATGAGAAAGAAATAAACAAGCAGTCAGAAGGTATTCACAGCCCACGCAAACCCAATGCAAAGCGAATCACGGGGGCATGTCATACTCCCAGAGGCAACGAAAACACCCAAAAACACGCGCGCACACACACACACACACACACACACACACAGAGACACACACACACACACACACAGAGAGACAGACACATACACATACACGCAGACACACACCCCTACACGCACGCACACACATACACTCTCTCTCACACACACACACACACACACACACACACACACACTGGTTCAATAGTAGATGCCGTTTATGTGTGATTTTGGGCCCCCTATAGACGAAGTGGTGCATTGCGCTTATGAGGAATTGCTCATTGTGACGTCCTGGAATGAGATATCGACACCAAACCTTTTACACGTTAATGGCCCTCTATGTGCAAGTTTCCATTTTCTGCTACATTCTGAAGCGAACTTGTGGTTGATAGAATAATGTACGCTAATTAACATATTTCAAATTTGCCATTACTTCCATAAATATTTTTTTACGCAATCATAAATCCCTGCTAACTTTAGGATCAGACACATCTACATCCACAGATACACTGTGAATACCTAATAATACCCAAACCCTAGAATAACAATAGGTATCCACAGATACACTGTTAATACCCAAACCCTAGAATAACAATAGGTGTCCACAGATACACTGTGAATACCTAATTACAACATCATTAGATCCATGGCGATAACTGGTGAGGTCATCTGAACATGGCTCTCTATGAGCACACAGGGTTAGGACCAAACTTCCTGGGGTTCACAGCGTTTCAAACCTTCTTCCATTTACTTTTGAGTCCAGGCTGAAAAGGCTTATTTTCGCTAATGCGTTCCTTCAAAGCCTGAATCTGTATCTGCAGGTACGAGCATAAATAAATATCTACGTATAAATGACGTACAGTCTGATCTGTACGTAGATATTTGTTTAATTCTTCTTCTCTCTTTTATTACTAATAATCCATTTGAACTCTAGCAAATTAAATGCGAATTATTAAAATGTTTGTGCTTTGTGGAGTTTGTTGTAAAGCACATTGCATAGCATTACTGTTTGAAATGTGTTTTATAAATAAAGGTCAAGGTGCCGCTGGTCAGGGTGCTGCTGGTCAGGGTGCTGCTGGTCAGGGTGCTGCTGGTCAGGGTCCCACTGGTCAGGGCCCCGCTGGTCAGGGTGCTGCTGGTCAAGGTGCCGCTGGTCAGGGTGCTGCTGGTCAGGGTGCTGCTGGTCAGGGTGCTGCTGGTCAGGGTGCTGCTGGTCAGGGTCCCACTGGTCAGGGCCCCGCTGGTCAGGGTGCTGCTGGTCAGGGTGCTGCTGGTCAGGGTGCCGCTGGTCAGGGTGCTGCTGGTCAGGGTGCTGCTGGTCAGGGTGCTGCTGGTCAGGGTCCCGCTGGTCAGGGCCCCGCTGGTCAGGGTGCTGCTGGTCAGGGTGCTGCTGGTCAGGGTGCTGCTGGTCAGGGTGCCGCTGGTCAGGGTGCCGCTGGTCAGGGTGCTGCTGGTCAGGGTGCTGCTGGTCAGGGTCCCGCTGGTCAGGGCCCCGCTGGTCAGGGTGCTGCTGGTCAGGGTGCCGCTGGTCAGGGTGCCGCTGGTCAGGGTGCTGCTGGTCAGGGTGCTGCTGGTCAGGGTGCTGCTGGTCAGGGTGCTGCTGGTCAGGGTCCCGCTGGTCAGGGCCCCGCTGGTCAGGGTGCTGCTGGTCAGGGTGCTGCTGGTCAGGGTCCCACTGGTCAGGGCCCCGCTGGTCAGGGTGCTGCTGGTCAGGGTGCTGCTGGTCAGGGTGCTGCTGGTCAGGGTGCCGCTGGTCAGGGTGCTGCTGGTCAGGGTGCTGCTGGTCAGGGGGTCCGCCTTGGGGATCAGCCCATGTTGAGGTGCAGCTGGCCGGGCGTCCGCCTTGGGGATCAGCCCATGTTGAGGTGCAGCTGGCCGGGGGTCCGCCTTGGGGATCAGCCCATGTTGAGGTGCAGCTGGCCGGGCGTCCGCCTTGGGGATCAGCCCATGTTGAGGTGCAGCTGGCCGGGCGTCCGCCTTGGGGATCAGCCCATGTTGAGGTGCAGCTGGCCGGGGGTCTGCAGCGGCCGCTGGAGCTCGCTCCGGGACGGTGAGCAGCACGGCTGCACTTGAAGCCCCAGTGAGCGATCTTACCTGGAAAGTAGCTTTTATTGTGAGTAATTTAGTCTTAAGAATTTAAAAGAACTGCATGTACCTTTTAATAAAATGATTGTAATAAATCCACACGGATGAATGAATGGTTGATGTCGGGTTGCTTATGGTATGGTTTTGCAAAGGGACACCACAGCAGCCAATGCAACAACCAGTTTAGAAAAAGATTACACAGTTGTGTAAACGTGTTGAACCAATGTAGGCTATTTGCTACACGCCCATAGCTTAGCATAACAACATAGCTTAGCATAACAACATAGCTTAGCATAACCACATAGCAGGCATAACACCATCATTCTCAGTGAACACTAAGTTAGCCAGAATAACTAACGGGTCTA
Organism: Lota lota; assembly: GCA_026745465.1. Lineage (NCBI taxonomy): Eukaryota > Metazoa > Chordata > Actinopteri > Gadiformes > Lotidae > Lota > Lota lota. The sequence goes on along the minus strand of JACYXH010000626.1, from coordinate 424,702 downwards.
GTGTTTGAATATTGAACCTTTATAGAGTAACTAACGAATTGCACAACAACTGAAATAAGTGATTACCTGTTTTTATGTGAAGTATATAGAGTCTGTCGCTAATATTTCTTAGAAGACGATATGTTTTAAGAGGATGACATCGCCATGGTTACGGTGAGACACGTGCATCTCGGGCTAGTAGCAGAAAAAGAAAACACGTGCTATTATCCACCACAAGATGGCGACAAACCGATAAAGAGGGGCCACAACATGGCCCTTGCAGGTGGGGTTGTGGTGGAGCAGGCTGGTGGAGCAAGATGGAGCCATGTTGCAGAGAGCCTTGCAGGTGGGGTGGTGGTGGAGTAGGATGGAGCTACGTTGTAGAGCATTGCAGGTGGGGTGGTGGTGGAGCAGGCTGGTGGAGTAGGATGGAGCCACGTTGCAGAGAGCCTTGCAGGTGGGGTGGTGGTGGAGCAGGATGGCGCCACGTTGTAGAGAGCCTTGCAGGTGGGGTGGTGGTGGAGCAGGATGGTGGCACGTTGCAGAGAGCCTTGCAGGTGGGGTGGTGGTGGAGCAGGCTGGTGGAGTAGGATGGAGCCACGTTGTAGAGAGCCTTGCAGGTGGGGTGGTGGTGGAGCAGGCTGGTGGAGCAAGATGGAGCCACGTTGTAGAGCCTTGCAGGTGGGGTAGTTGTGGAGCAGGCTGGTGGAGCAAGATGGAGGCACGTTGCAGAGAGCCTTGCAGGTGGAGCAGGATCTTGAAGGTGATCCTGTGTTTAACTGGGGTGATGTGTTCACTTGAGCAGGAGCTGGTAAGTTTATTCAAGTTGAAGTTGGTTTATTAAGGACGTTGTTTGTGGTACCATAGAGGATACTGTTGCAGTAGTCAGGCCTGGATGTTACAAACGCATGAATGAGTGAGACAGTGAGTTACGGAGGAGGAAGACTGCTTTGGTGATGTGGTTGACATGGGGCAGAAGGAGAAGGTGGGGTCAAGGGTAACTCCAAGGTTACGGATTTAGGTGGAGGTGATGACAGTGGAGGCATCAATATTGAGTGCGAAGTCCTGAGTGGAGCGGGTAAGTGAGTCTGGGCCAATGAATAGGAATTCTGACTTATTGCAGTTGAGTTTCAGAAAGTGTCTTTGCATCCATGTTCTAATGTTCATTAGGCAGGTGGTAAGGGTGGAGTGAGTGGCAGCAGGATGTTCTTGGAGGAGAGGTGGAGTGGAGTAGCATCAACATAACAGTGAAACTGGCGGCCATAGTGGCGGAGGATCCGTCCGAGTGGGAGCATGTCAAAGGATGAAGAGAAGGGGACCAAGGACTGGAATCAGGAGAGGGCAGTGCCAGTAACAGATGGGAGTCTCAGTGCTATGTTTTGAGCAGAAACCAGACTGAAAAGGCTCACAGAGGTTGCTGGAGTCACGGTGGGACTTGATCTGAGAGGCAACGACTCTCTCCAGTACTTCTGAGGAATTGAAATGTTTTTGTATTGCTTATCATCATTCAGAATGCCACTTCCCTTTGAGTCAATCATACTGGAAAATGACTAAGGAAATCCTATTTAAAGTAAATAGAAAGCTCACATCACATTAAGCATACTGTATAGTCGATGTTCCAGGAGGTTCCACATCAATGAACATAGTGGGGCATATAATTAGACTGAGTATGTCAATAGAGTGCACGCCCTTACTAGGTGTGTTAGATCACTACAGCTCCATGGAACACCATCCTGCGTTTAAGTAAACCCACCTTTCTGGTCATTCAGGTTTAGATTTAACAATCCCGTTTTCCTATAGGACAGTTCTGCTGTCCATGCACTCAAGCACGGTCACAGGAATTTGGTGCAGGTATGGATTTTGTGCATATTTTTGTGAAAACACAAAATCATCACTTTATTTCTTAATAAACTATGTCACTGGATACAAACCATTCTAAAATTTGCCTAAACTATGATACATCCAAAATTGTTCTCTAATTGAGTTCCCGGTTCCAGACGTGATTTGAGGCCAAATTGATACGTTTGCATCTCAGCTAGTGGGCGGGGCTGGGCAGTACTACCAGCCAATTAACCAGAAGCTCATTAATATTAACCAATGTCTCCAAAACAGTCAACATAAGAAATGCTGTGAAAGGTAAACCACCCAAAACATTTGTGGATGTTTTGGGTGGTTCATTTCCAGCTTTTCCTTTAAAAGATGACTGCATGACGTCGCTAACTTGAACAGTTTCTAGTGAGCTCAGCGAGCCGCCAGAGGTCGCTGTTTACCGTGTGTCTTTGTGCTCAAAGCAGTTCCCTGATATGGTGATCGCCTCCCCGGTCAGTGCTCCTGCCTTCTGACCCACCTGCAGATAGCGGGCACATGTTACACAACTCATTTGCTTACATCCCACGCACAGGATAGTTCATCTTCTGCTATTTTGTTGTGTTATAACTTTACTATCGATATATATATAGATATCTATCTATCTATATAGATATCTATCTATATAGATATCTATATATATATAGATAGATATATCTATATAGATATCTATATATATATAGATATATCTATATAGATATATATATATATATATAGATATATCTATATATATATATATATACATAGATATATATATATATATAGATATATCTATATATATATATATATATACATAGATATATCTATATGTATATATATACATAGATATATCTATATGTATATATATACATAGATATATATATATATACATATATATATACACACACATTCGTAGCTATATATATATAAATATATACGTATATATATATATATACACACACACATTTGTATCTATATATCTATAGATAGTGGGCATGCACACATATACACTTTATGCTTCTTCCACTAATCATTTAAAATAATGGAAAATGTAGATCTATGTAGATCTGTAGGCAAAAACCATTTCAGTTACTGTTTCCATGTGAGCCATATGGCTACGATACATAATTAAAGATCCATCGCGTCAAAGAAATGGGTGTGACCATGCAGCTCAAAGACAAGAGCATATTAATCACACATGAATGATGACTCCCTTGTGGTGTTGTGGTCAAGGCCCTTTATTTGACCAGGTCACTTGAGATGAGATCAGGGTCTATGGGCACAGATCACCCTCAACAGCCTCACTGCAAGATGCCCAGTGAAAAGATGCAGTTGGATTATTTCAGTGAACTCCAATATTCTCAACATATTGTTTGAAGACTATTTTCAGGAGTTGCAGATGAGGATTTCCTAAAAGGCAGTCTATTTTTGTGGCTGGGAATGTAAATAGAGCCATTGGCCACCCAACACACAGCACCTGGCTTGACAGCACAGTATGTGTTCTGACATGTTTGTCATGCTTCGGTCACTTAACGATCCAGGTGAATTAGGGCGAGTGACTTGGCCCTTGCGTTTGATGTACCAATACAATCAGCTGTGCTGACATCTACTCTCAAACCTATCAACCAAATACACTAAAAAGTGTAGTGAATTTTTTTCATTACAAAATGACAAAATGTCAAACAAAGCCCAATGCTGACAAATAACAGACAGCAATCCGACTGACCCTTGTCATTCTTTATTGGAACTTGAAAGTGGAAAAGTCAACATTTATAAAAACGAGAAAAGAAAATGATGCTAAAGTCCCTAGTAGCATCTACGATGAAGAACTGCATATTTTGTGGTGAAAACAGGCAATGCACATGACAAACAAATAGACACGTTTTGAACTACAATCCTTGAGCAAAGTACAGGACAAAGAAACTAAAGGGATAAACCAAAGCAAAGAATCGTTGCACCGTGCATCTAGTGAAACGTTGTTGCATAGAAGTGTTGAGTGTATGGGTAAAGGTGACTATAAATCAACAGTTTAGTACACATCTCCACCACCAAAGGGAGTCCCCAATAAGAAGCCAGAACTATACCACGCATTTAGAGGCTGTCAGCAGCTACAGCCAACACTACTATCCTGCAGCGCTCAACTCCTTTCCGAAATACCTGTTAGGATGTCAGTCTTCAAAAAATAGAAACGCACAATCTTTAAATAACAAAATACAACATCCCTCGAGTATCCTGAGCACGGCTCATTTTCTTCTGCTCTTCCCGTTTATCGTTCAGGCATTGTGTTTGAATCGCTGTCCTTGTCTGTGTTTAGTTAGTGTAGGTGAAACTGAGGTATGTTCTTATGTAGTTGAGAAATGAACCCAATCACATCACAACCTGTGTTGGAGCCCACTTGTTAAGACGCCTGCAAATGTCATTGAAATATAAAACATGTAAACTGAGATATCTTGGGACAATATGGGAGAAAACAGTGGGGACGGGACGGGGGGCAAATGTCATAAAACATGTGATATGCGTTTTGAAATGGCTCAGCAGCTTACGAAACCAATTATTGTTAGTCCAAAATAAAAACCAAACCAAAAACGATTGTGTGATTTGAGGCAAGCAGAAAATCAAATAAGAAATACCATGGTTCCTCCTACCAGGGAATGTAATCAGATGTCCACCTTTGAGAAGATGACAAATCAATTAAAAAGGAAGCTCAAACTAAAAACAGAACCAAGGGGAACGTGTACATACATTGTGTAGGAGACATGAGGTAGTATAATACAAAAGGAAAAACATCCATCAACATCCTCATATCTGTAAACCGGAAGACTGTTGGGTTAGCTACTAATGCAAAGTAACAATGTTGACTCTTCAGATGTACAACCGTCTGGATGAGGGAAAATCAATAACATTCAAGATTGAACAAAGAAACTGCTGGTTCCATCTTGTTCTGAGTACTTTGTCTGCTTTCATGTTCAAGTATGAGCATGAAACCGTATAGTATAATCTGAGAAGATATTAGTACTAGGATTACCTGACCATGAGGATGAAACTACGTTTTACCCTGCATTTGTTTTCACCATTGCTTTGATACTACAACTTTGTACATCCACACCCCAATGACTTTGATTCACAAGAGACAATTCAGCAAATAAAGAAAAAAAAAGTTAATGGCGCAAAAACCCTAAACAAAACAAATTGGCACAATTTAAAATAACTTAAATGATCCACATAATCAATCCCCCTGCGAAAACAAAAGAAAAAATACAAACCCATAACCTTTTTGCCTTCCTTATAATTTTTTTTGAATGAAAGCACAATAGAAGAACAAAGCCGAACGATTGTAGAGTTATATTTGTGCTGCCTTAAAGAGACAGAAAGGCCCTTGTGGCATTACTTACAGGTTCCTCTTCGCATGGTCATCGTAGTGTTAAAGAAAGCTACACCTCGGCCAACATTAACCTTGTTAAGAACAAAGTACATTTACATCTGATTACACCCCAAGGCACAGCAGGCATGAGAGGGGCTGATAAGGGCAAATCATTATAAAACGGTGTAAAGAGTTTTGTTTTTTTAATGGTGTTGAATTGTAATCTATTTGAATGCCCCCCCCACTTCCCAAACAAAGACAAAGTAAGATAAAACCACTAGTTTGTATTGTCAGAGAGTAGGTCAAAACAAGCAGTCTAAAGGGAGATGTCACAGGGTTGTGAATGAATTGCACAGGGCTGTGCTCGGCCAGGACCATGTGGTTCAACCCATTTGCTATTTCAACTTATTAGTTGGACTTTCTAGAATATGTTTTTTCCTTCTTCTGGGTCAGGTAAAAAACATAATTGCCACAAGATTGAAACCTGATAATAAATCCATGATGACTTTAATACTGACCAAACAATATTTTTCTTTAATATGCTAATCTTTAACTATTTCTCCCCTTTCTGCGGATTTGTACTAGTAGACCCTGAAATGGCTTTGTTTTTTAAAGTGCAGAACAACAGTTTACTTAATATTTGTTAAAACGGGACATTACTCAATTTCTGGAATATTTTAGGTCAAAATTAAGATTTCTTATGGGAGGAAAAGGGCAGCAAATCACACAGCCAACGTGACCACAGACAACTTGTAGTATAAATATATAACTCAAGAACCCATTTGCTTGATGTCATCTGTCTGGACAGGAGTTTCACAGTCTTCAGTTGTAACCAGGAAGTCCCTCCCTCGGTCAGCGCTCCATTGAGTAACCTGCCGGGACAGACAAGCACCCAGTGAGCCGTACAGTCCACCAACGTCGGAGGGAAAACCAAAACCATGAAGAGCTTCATCCCATGGAACCCAAAGAGCCGTGAACTAACCGATGCTCCCGTCTGGTTGCATAACCATGTGGGCCTCAGACCAACGGTGTGTGGGGACCAGTGAGACAGCTTATGCCAACAGAGAGTGGCCTGGGGCCCTTTCTTGCAGAGTAAACAGAGTCTTTATTTTAATTCAACCGTTACTTACTATTGGGTACCTATTTTTGAATAGTTGATCCATGGTCTATGAAATGTGTTGACTTGTCTACACTATGCAACTGAGTCAGGGTGGTCCACATGTCACTCATGGCCAGTGCAGGGCTGCTGACTCATTCTGCAGTCTGCCTCATTCTGCAGTCTGACTCATTCTGCAGTCTGCAGTCTGACTCATTCTGCAGTCTGCAGTCTGACTCATTCTGCAGTCTGCAGTCTGACTCATTCTGCAGTCTGCAGTCTGACTCATTCTGCAGTCTGCAGTCTGACTCATTCTGCAGTCTGCAGTCTGACTCATTCTGCAGTCTGACTCATTCTGCAGTCTGCAGTCTGACTCATTCTGCAGTCTGACTCATTCTGCAGTCTGCAGTCTGACTCATTCTGCAGTCTGCAGTCTGACTCATTCTGCAGTCTGCAGTCTGACTCATTCTGCAGTCTGCAGTCTGACTCATTCTGCAGTCTGCAGTCTGACTCATTCTGCAGTCTGCAGTCTGACTCATTCTGCAGTCTGACTCATTCTGCAGTCTGCAGTCTGACTCATTCTGCAGTCTGACTCATTCTGCAGCAGGCTAGGCAGGGGGTGTGCCACAAGCTCAGCATTTTATTTAGAAATAAGCAACAGCTTCCACACTAATGCATGCTAAATGGTCAGAATGGTCTACAAGACTACTACAATTCATGCCTGGTCTTTTCAATGGCTTAATCCATTCTAAACAGAGTACAGGCAGTGGAGGCTGAACAGAGCATTAAAAGGAAGAGCACAAAGCCCCAACATTAATCAGATACATTAAACCACCAGGCGCTTTTAATTTACTTTCAAACAAGGGAGACCTGGTTTTCAGTTGCATTAGAAGGAGTTGTTGCAGCATCTAAGCAGACATTCGCCTGCAATTCATCCTGCACAGGATGCCTGGACACTAACTAGAGGACAGTTTGTATTGTCAAAACCTGTCAATACAAACGAATGGGCAATGTTGCGGTCTGACGTGCTACCTGTCTGTCTGACACATATAGGCCTACACGCCAGTTGTTGTTGTCAGGGATTCTTCCCACAATGATGTTATGCAAGACGCTTAAAAACAGAGCCATGGGCAGGGATTTGGAGCTTATGTTAGCAAGGCAGAGGCACAGCATGTTGTGATAGCCTGCGCTGACTCAGCGGATTCTCAGTGGGGGGTTATTTATTTAATACCCTGGGTTAACCTTTTGTTTGTTGCCCACTGTGTTAACACCACGGCTGTATGGTACCCACCGTTACAGCACCAACATGCCAGGAGCTTTTCAAGGGTAGTTGGACCACTTCTGCTCGCAAGGTAACATACAATTAAATAAATAAGCCAAATAGTTCACATAATCTCCTCTTTAATTTTACAACTGATCTAGTTGAAGCGGTGGATGGACTGCATTTGCAAAGCAAAATGGTGCAGCATGCCAAACACACCTCCATTTTGAACCACTCCCAAGTAGTTTGACAGTTGCAAAAGGGCAACGCACAGCAGAGATGTTTCAGGGACACATTTAAGCTTGTTGAGATAAATTAAATAGGAAGACGGCGTTGCTTCATCGCCAGAGTTTAATCTGGCTACAGGGTGACTGGTAACTAGGTCATCTGTGAGTTAGTACGATTTGATGGGAGACTAATGAGATGGATGGGTGGAAGAAGAGAGACACGACACACACACACACACACACACACACACACACACACACACACACACACACACACACACACACACACACACACACACACACACACACACACACACACACACACACACACACACACACACACACACACACACACACACACACACACACACACACACACACACACACACACAAAAAAGGGCCTACAATCCTCAGGTTCAGCTAGTGTCATATAAGCTATATTAGTATATATATTATTGGTATATATTATGGTATATACACACACACCGCTAGACACACAGGACTCTTACCGGTGGTGGCGTCTTTAGTTCCACATGTCAGATCGCTGCAATTCAGAGTTTCCACAGCTATCAGTTACATGATGAATATCAAAAAACTACTTAGAACCACAAAAGCTGCTATTGACACTTAAATACACAACCACACAGCAGCGCTATGCTGCTTATTTCAATGTTAGTGAAATACTTGACTAATGGGGAACTCCACCTACCAGGGCCAGCCAGGCAACGTTGGCGAACAAACCTACTTTAGTTCAACAACAAACCGGGGGAGGATTAAGAGCCTGCAACCAAATGGTGGGCTATGTGGGGTCCTGGAACGCAGCGCTATGACTTGGGTGCAAGTGCACCCTGGAACGGTTTGTTTGCTGTGATTGTGAGCTCAAACGTCAGAGAAAACCCCTTTTGGCGACGCTGTAACACCCCAGTGCGTATGATAGCCTTAGTGAGGTAAGTAATCCTATAGAAACTAATGGATTACCATTAATTAAGGGGTTAATTAGCGCCTGCCGTGACTCTGGGGAACACAGCTCCGTAAGCTACCTCGCCATCAACACATTTGCTGTCTATAGACGGTCGTTATTCCGTTCAAAAGGAATGCGCTGCTATGGAAAACATCCATGATGTCTGTGTGAGGCTTCTGGCTACTACGTAGCCTAGCAACGAGCATGATAGTTTACCAGAAAGGTGTCTGGCATATGATCTACGGCGTTCGGTCATCCTAAACTAACTCTGTAGTCTACTAAAACCCGATTATAGGTCCATAGTACATACTAGGCCCAATATATTCCACTTACAAATAGAATAAGTGTACTAAATTCCTCCTCTATAATAAGAATAAGAAGTGACAACAGGAGAGTAGGGTTAAAGTTGGCATCTGTATATATTTAGAAACTAAGGTAGAAACAGTAAATGTAAGTTGGGATGATAGGAGCAGTAGACCCACCGGTCAGTCAGCTGGTGCAGGTCACCTGGTCCACCCGGGCCTGGAGCTCGAAGGCGTCGGGCCGGTCCTGAGGGTTGACCGCCAGCATGTCCATCAGCAGCTTCTTCACGCCGTCAGACATGGAGGAGCGCCGTTTCTGCGGAATGTGAAGTACCATCTTTGGGTTCTCTAGCAGCGCCTCTCCCACCGGCACAATGTCCTCCCCCTGTCTGACGTACGTGCCCAGCAGCTCCCTCTTGGACTCGGCGTCGATGAAGGTGATCCTCTCCAACATGGCCCATATGATGATGCCCAGGGCAAAGATGTCCGCCTTGGCCGTGTAGTGGCCCTCCCACACTTCGGGGGCCATGAAAAAGTCAGAGCCGCACGCAGACGACAGCCAGTACTTGTTGATGTTGGAGGTGCGGTTCTTGTTGTCCTCGCCTTCCTTGCCCATACAAGCCGCGCCGCCGAGGCCGGCGCACACCTTGCTGAGGCCAAAGTCGGCCACCTTGAGAACGGGCGTGCCGGACTTCTCGGAGATGAGGATGTTGTCGGGCTTGAGGTCGCGGTGGACGATGTTGTTGTCATGCAGGAAGGCGACGGCGCTGGTGAGCTGCAGCATGAAGCTGCTGTTGGTGCGAGGGTCCGGCCGCCGGGAGAGGATGAACTGGTTGAGGTCACCGCCCTCGCAAAACTCCATGACAAACCACAGGTAGCAGGGCTCCTCTGGGGGACTCAACACTCGCTCGCCTGCAAGGACAAGAACCAGGAAATGGTGAGGGTGGTGTGGCCTTATAGGCTTTATAGTCTGTGGGGCCACCTATTTGGAGAACTGAAAATGTTGACAGAGGAGCCTCCATAAATAGAATAAGGTCAACTATAACACAGGTTATTTCTTCCTCTCCATGGGACCATCTCAGCTAAAAATCTAAAACGTAATGAAGTAGGTTCCTGGCCTAAAAAGTAACAAGGTGATCCGTGGTCATTTCAAGAAAGCTAACTGTTTCGATTTAGTATACTAACTGTAGTATTGGCCTGCTTTGAGTCATATATATGCACGCTGTGTGAAAGCCAAATACAAACGCGTGAAATGGCGTTAACACGTTCACATGGGAGGCTAACCCGACGGCGCAGAAGGGCAAAGTTCACCGTTAGGGTGCACATTCCAGCCAGGTTTAGGTCCCACCTGGCAGCCACTGCTCAACAACACATTTATCCTGCTATCACAGCTCACACTTTCACTTCATTCCTTTCACATTACGAGTATTGCCCGAATACTCGCTGACTAATTGAGGTGGGATGTTATTCAACCCTTCGCTTCTAGGAAGCGACTCCATTTTGGCTAGACTCGGGACGACCCTTAACCCCACACATGAAATCCGTGTCATGGCGACGAAAACGTAGCGCCGCTTCATTTCCAAACAACGTTTGACTTAAACATGGTATCGTAGATTAAACGGTCATATGTTAAGTACATATAAAAAGGTTGAACGTTGCGACCATAACCACGGTATCAACTATGTAACACATGACGTAGCCGCCGTGTTGGGGCACTGTTAGCGGCCACATCCCAACACTTGTCCCGGTTAACAACGTGGTAGAAAACGTTGAGCAAACACGGTCCTACCTTTTAACGAAGTCTCCACCAAGCGCAAGTACTGCCTGGATCGCTTGTTGCCGTGGCTCATTTTCTGGGCCAGGCCGTTTCTTTGCAACACGCATTCTTCCAACTGCACAACGTTTTCATGCCGTTTTTCCAAACTTGCCAAGGCCCAGAATTCCTGTAAGGCCAGCTCGACGTTTTCTGGAGCATCGCATCGAAGTTTCTTAACTGCAACTTTGGCTCCTGACCTCCGGGCTACGGCTTCGTAAACCACGCCATAGCTGCCCCTGCCCACCTCCCGCAGAATGTTATACCTGGGAGCCATCACCCTCCTCTCTATGCTGCCGTTCTTTGGGGAAACGGTGTCGTCCTCTACATCGTCGTCATCTGTATTCCCCATGCTCAACGATTTCAGTACATGTGTAATTTCCCTTTTGGTGGATTTCTCTTGTGTTCCGGATTGTTGGCAGCATGCTCGCACACTCCTGGTGCGCCTTCGCCTGTGGTCACCTGCGGTCTCCATAGAGCCCTGCCTTTACGCTTCCAGCGGCACACCTGCGGAGCGCTGCCTCATGCTGTCAGGGGAAGCGGCCAGGGTGGCCTCCGTGCTTTTTCAGCCTGTGTTCTGCCACTGGGAAACGGACATGCATTGGTACAAAGTGTTCGCACATTTATTGAGGGGAGGGGAGGACGCCTGTCCCGGGCGAGTCCATTCAAAAAAGAACACGGGGTCTCGATGTCAATTCAAGACTTTTTAAATGTCAATAACTGCATGTACCAGACACGATTAAGCACATGACAACGTTAATGCCAAAGAAAGACATTGTAGGACCTTGACTATTTGTGTCATTTAACCGTTGTATATAGCGTGCGGAGTGAAAAGCATAAATGTAAATACTTTGTGCACATTTTCTGATGATTTTTTCTGATAATAGCTTCGTATCTGGAATTATCATTTTGTACTTAAAGAATGTAATCCTAATCAAAGTGAGTCATGTCTTTCTGAACCCCTGTAATTCAACTGAAGTGTTTACTTGAACGCCCCTGCCAGGTTGGGAGAATGGTTCGTCCCCTTCAGCGTGATACTTCACGTGATCAAAACACAGCGTTCCTGTCGTGACGGTTCACACGTTCTACGAGGCCAATGGGTTCACGTCATCATTACACGACCATGGTTCAAATGCTTACCACCACCTCAGAGCTCCCTTACATAATCTTACATGATTGTACCCATACTGTAGCTTCACTTTAACATTCACATTTAAAAGCATAGTGGTTCTTTGCAGTGTTCACACAGCTGTACAGTGAGAGAAGACCTGCATTAGTACAGTGTTCACACAGCTGTACAGTGAGAGAAGACCTGCATTAGCACAGTGTTCAAACAGCTGTACAGTGAGAGAAGACCTGCATTAGTACAGTGTTCACACAGCTGTACAGTGAGAGAAGACCTGCATTAGTACAGTGTTCACACAGCTGTACAGTGAGAGAAGACCTGCATTAGTACAGTGTTCACACAGCTGTACAGTGAGGGAAGTTGATTTAGATAAAGTGATTCAGTCCAAACCAATTTCAATGGGAGGTTAATAAGGAGAGCAGTAGTAATGTAATATTGATGTGAGATTATGGCTAAGGCATGAAAGTTATTTAGCCGAATAATTCATATACATATCTGAGAATCCCAGGCACAACCTTTCCAAGGCTCAATTCTTTAAACTTAAGCCATTTTGGATTGGCTAGCAAAGAGTCACAGACAGAGAAAGATGTGCTTGCGAAACACATGAAAACTTTGGCTTGAAAATAAAGACGCGGCACCAGCTCGGGGGCATAGAAACAGCATCCCCAAGGGACACTGTACAAGCCAGTGTGTGTAGCAATGGCTGCATGCCCTGCATGTACAGGACATGCAGCCAGTGCTAGAATAAGATATTTCACACAACACTGGATCCTTCAACGAAAGGAAACATCATTGTATGGGAGGAGTGGGTCACTAAATCTGTACCCATAACAAAGAAATGCAGAGATGGGTCCACTGAAGAGAAGGAAGTGAGGAAGGTCTTTCTTGAGAAGAGGCATACCTCCATTGCAATGCTGGTGGACCACCCCTCAAACTTCCCCAGACACATTTATAATACCAAGCACCAGTTTGAAAGACTGAGGAGATTGAGAGAGACTCTGACCCACAGTGATGTAGTGGTTCACAGAGATTACAGTCAGAACTACGCTTGCAAATACACCAGGGAAATCAAATGGCCGTACCTCCATACTGGAGGTACGGAGGGTTGAGATCTATCTCGATGGGGGCGGGGCGGCGCCATTTTCATGGCTGTCAGCATGAACCCACAGCCACATGGGCTCACCTTGACCCAGTTTTCATCTCAGATGGGCCCGCCTCTCAATACCGCTACAGAGCAAACCGTTACCTAGCCTCAACAGTGCCATTCCTGCGAGGATGTAAGCATGTAACATGGAAGTTGACAGAGGCGTCCCATGGAGACACCTGATGGAGTGGGCGGCTGGATCTCAAACTGAGAGGCTCTTCAAAATAACACAAGGGCATCAAAACAAGTGGTGAATACCTGAAGGCAGTAGCTAGGACGATGAGAATTCATCAGGTGAGTCAGTTAACAGCCACATATGCAAACAAAATGTCAACAGGCTGAAATCAATTGAGTATTACGGTGACATCCAGCAAACATTGTTAATAACTGTTCATGCTATAGATGTATAATGGACATTGCTAGAAAGAGAGCAACTTATTGTAGCAGTCTTCCCTGCCACACTCGACCTAGGTGGCTTAACTGGGGTCCCTCGATGACCAGGACACAGGTTGACCATGTCTAAACCGGTTTATTACAGAGTTTGGAAGTGTTGTCTAGTAAAATGATCGAGTTGGCTTTTAATTATATGGAACCCTCCTATGTACGAATTGAGTTCAACACTTCAATTGAGTTGACGATTCCCGTGATTTTAATAAGTATAAAACAAAGTCTATCAATAGAATGGTACAAGAACGATATTACAGGTCTATCAGCTACTCAGTACTGAGTTCTCTCCACGCAGGGAAAGACAACGAAGCTCACTCGAGCCTCGCAGGGCTAACACACACACGTCAGTGTCCAGTTGTTTTTTTTAGTGCTGAGTTCCCGCCCTTCAGGTGGGACGGTTCTTCTCAGAATATCTGGTGTACCGGTTCTTCATGCCCAAGTTGAGAACAAGTCTCCACTTTCAGGTGGGACGCCGTTATGCGTCGATTGTGGTTTTCTGTTTCTGCTTCGATCGTGGTTTTCCTCAGGTGGTAGACCTGATGAACTTTTGTTCTGAGTCATTTGTCTTATTGTCTGAGTTTTCGAAGCCTGCACTCGAGATGACCTTGTCTACTACAGAGTTTTCGAAGCCTGCACTCGAGATGACCTTGTCTACTACAGAGTTTCCGAAGCCTGCACTCGAGATGACTGTCTACTACACAGTACCTTTCCTTTTGTCATCAGCTTTCCGTCTACAGAAGTCAAATGTGATGGCTGGTTTAACTTGTTTACACTGATTGCTCAATGCACAACAGGTGTGCAGCCTCACCCAGCCCCAGAGACCAATCAGTCTGACTGGGCCAGGGGAGGCTGCTTCAACCAGCCATCAACCACACACACTGCATAGTTGTATTTACCTGGGTTCCTGGAGGACATATCCAGAAACTCTGAGAGAGATGCTTTAAGATTCGATCCGTCAGTATGTGATGCAAGTGTAAAGAGACAAACAGCATTTCAATAATAGTGTATCCTGTCTTTATGCGGGCATTACGTTGCACCATATTTAGCCTTGAGCATCATTCTCTACTCGACATGTTTTGGCTTTCAGTATGTTCTACTGATATCAAATAATGGATGATGTGTATGTCAGAGTTTAATGAGTGGATGGGGGCTGTGATGGGACTGCGATGGTTACCGCCATACAACGGCCACACTGTTTCAGTGCCGTGGTTAGGTTTGTGTTTTTAGCATATGTTCTAATGTTGTTCTAATGAATGCGGCAATATCTTCCATGACGTCTAACTCACCAAAACGCAGATTGAACTGTTGCCACTTCGTCCAGGTGAGCACAGCACTGCTCAGGGTGAAAAGCATCCGTGTCTTCGAGGGCCTGTGACATTTTCTCCATGTTGGGAGAGTGTGTCAGCCTCCCGTTCTTAAGATGTGTGGTCCGAGCTTGGCCTTGAACGCATTCACCGCGCTTAATGTCTTTCCCCTGGCGCTCGTTGAGTTCAGGAGCCACGCATCGTCTGACAGTTCATCGGGCTCCTCGTTCCTTGTAGACACAAAAGTCTTTGTCTCAGGCAGCAAGTCAACAAATCGCTGCAGCACTTAGCCACGAGCTAACCACCGGACACCAGCATGGAGGAGCTCCTTGAATAACGCCTTGAATAACGGTACAAACAAACAGGGTCTTCATACAGTATGAGCTTTATTAATAACTATGCTCTCTGGAAACACAATAGTATGCAACATGTGCCATGATCATTGAATATTAAGACTACATTTGTTTTGCTAAAGTAGAATTTAAATGTACAAAAAGTAAAAATAGTTAGATCAATTGTTTGCATAGAAAGAAAATACAAATCTTGTAATAAAAAAAAAAATGTAATTAAGGTCCCATTGAAAACATGAATTCACAGCACAAACAGATTCAATTCAATTGAATCTGTTGAATCAATTTGCCCCTGTTGAAATTATTAAATTGCATGCAAAACGAGATTTCTTTCACTCAATCATGATAAATAAAGAGTTAAAAAAATGAAAATGAAACAAATAATGAATCCAAAAACATTTCCAGTAATCTGCATTATAAAAATCTAAATCAACAACCATAAAGTGGTACGATAAACACTACATTGTATATTTAATTGTACAAAATGCATCATACCCGACTTATTTAAAGTGAAGAAAAACATGTTAAAAAAACTCCTTTAAATCCAGAAGAGGTCATTAAGGAGAATTAAAGGGATAACAAGTCAGCGCACATCACAGCTAGCCTCATAATCACAGCGCCCAAAACAGTGCTGAATTATGGGTGTGTTTGTAGACAAACTACAATCTTTTTGTGGTTATTGGCACTGCTTTTGGACAAGCGGCTATTGGGAACAGATTGGAATTCTTTGAAAAGTAATTAAAAGTGTTTTCCCCTCCCTGCACAATGATGAATTTAAAATGAAACAACTGGTCTGAATCTGGGTAAGACAGGTTTACAGATATCTTGGCGTATCCATTTAAGGATGCTTGAAGTAAGATAGAACAAGGAAGCAGCTATTTGGCTGCAACGTAAATATGTTCTGCTGTGGTGACAGAACGCTCTGCTTTATAGTGTTGGAGGAGTTTATGCCAGGGTGGACTGCAGTCCAGCAGCTCTTGGTTACCTGCATTATAAGGGAAAGGCCCAAGTTACAATTGTAGCCTTAAACCTGTAAAAAAGTGGTATCTATTGAAATCAACACAAAACACGCACTGACACACGCACGCACAAACACGCACACAAACACAAACACACACACGCACAAACACACACACACGCATGCACAAACACACACACGCACAAACACACACGCACGCATAAACACACACAAACACACACAAATGCAGAAACACAAACACAGGCAATCACAAACACAAAACACGCACAAACGCACAAACACACACACGCACAAACACACACACGCACAAACACAAAAACACGCACAAACACACACACGCACAAATACACACACAGATTAAGTGCTTGGGTTCTTTCTCACCGATGATGCACAACCCCTCTTTGGCCCTGGTGATGCCAACATTGATCTGGTTTTGATCGCCCACAAAGCCCAGATGTTTAGATCGCCACTGTCGGTCCACATCCTTTTGAATCTCCTCAGTTGGCAGAGACCGCACGGTGGATAGGATGACATAACGCCATTCACTTCCTGGAAAATACAACATCAACTATTTCTCTTTGACTCATTATTTGATGCTCAGGCAGTGGCCTCTGCTTGGTGTTTCAGGGCTCTTCCCCTTAGCGCTGTAGAACTCCTACACATCCAGGAGTTTCCTCAAACAAGTTAGTATTTTAGATTGAAACGAGAAGCATGCTGAAATGGATTGTAGGCGTGTGAGGGAGGAGTAGCAGAAGCACAAAGTAGCAGAAGCACCTTGGCTTTTGGTGATGGTGGAAACTGAGATTTTGCTCAGTTTCTTCTTTTGCAGACGATCTTTTATTCCCCACACCTGGGCATTGTAAGGTGACAGAATCACAATACTTTCCTGCTCCACCTTGGCGTTCATCACCAGACTTTCGGCAATTTCCACCTGTGAAGCAACAAAACCAAACTATAAGAATATAAAAATATAAGAACCCATTATCCACGAATAGAAGGATTATGTAAGAATCTGGTTACTTTAGAATGACCCCGACAACATTTTGTGCAAAAGAAATACATTAAATGTCATGTTTAGGGTGTCATTATGCCTCTAATGTGACCTAGGAGTATTTCTTAAGTAAATCAAGCTCAAGAAAATGCATAACCCCATGTTTATATGCCATATCTAGTTCATTAAATACCGCCATATTTCAGAAGTATTCATATCAGAAGTGTGTTCTTATTAAAGTTGGTTAGGAGAACCCAATATTGACAAGGTAACTGGCCATAGTTTTCAGATCCTGTCTCATGTTTTTCGCATCGAAAGTTCTGTTTGTCTTGGGAAAGATGCCATATAAAAGAAATATGAAATACTAAATAAAATATGATCTGTGTTATAGTTCCTGGGTGAGGAACAGTGTGCCCTGGTCTAATGATCTGGTATTAACTTTACCGTGAGTGTTTCTCTTGACCCATATCTGCATATAATATAAATAATTAATGTATAGTACTATAAAACAACAACACTGTACCACTTTCTCTTGCTCTTCGAGATTTGCTTTGGAGTTCTGATTCCCTTTTTTCGTGCTCACAACCAGACTGATTTCCTTTCCAGTGATGTGTCCAAAAACGATGGTCTTTGGTGTCTTCTTAATGAGTAGAACACTGTTTGGTGGCGTCACCGCAGTTTTGAGACGATTTTCATAATATGCTTCGGATGGGAACTGGCATATTTCTTTATGCTATGAAGGCGCATTAGAGACAAGTGATTAATGTTAAAAAAAATGGATACATACAATATCACTATCATGAATATAACATTGTTACTTTTTTAACAAAAATAAGATGTAACAAAGATCCACTTGCATTGTATCTCAATCTATTCGGATTGATATACATGATTACTCACCATTCTGTACTGAGTGTCGAGCATGACCACTCTCTCTCTCTGCTTGGTATAGTAACGTTCAAACAGAGACTTCGTCGCTCCCACTCTATCTCTCTGCTTGGTATAGTAACGTTCAAACAGAGACTTCGTCATTCCCAAAATCCCCACACGCTTATTTGTGACGATTGGACGTAATTGTTTGTGGTCACCGATAAAAACGATCTGGGTGGGATGAATAAATACATGAGAAGCAATGATTTCAAAGGTTGTCTTTCTCTTCATGCAAGTAATGAACACCACAAAGATGCTGTTAAGAATGAAAGACACTCTTAACTGTGCTTACACCGTATGAGTCAATCTAGATTGGACAAGTTGTTAAAAATAGGACCAGGCTGTAGAGAGAGGACATGTAGAGAAGAGGACCAGGCTGTAGAGAGAGGACATGTTAGAGAAGAGGACCAGGCTGTAGAGAGAGGACATGTTAGAGAAGAGGACCAGGCTGTAGGACATGTTAGAGAAGAGGACCAGGCTGTAGGACATGTTAGAGAAGAGGACCAGGCTGTAGGACATGTTAGAGAAGAGGACCAGGCTGTAGGACATGTTAGAGAAGAGGACCAGGCTGTAGGACATGTTAGAGAAGAGGACCAGGCTGTAGGACATGTTAGAGAAGAGGACCAGGCTGTAGGACATGTTAGAGAAGAGGACCAGGCTGTAGGACATGTTAGAGAAGAGGACCAGGCTGTAGGACATGTTAGAGAAGAGGACCAGGCTGTAGGACATGTTAGAGAAGAGGACCAGGCTGTAGGACATGTTAGAGAAGAGGACCAGGCTGTAGAGAGAGGACATGTTAGAGAAGAGGACCAGGCTGTAGGACATGTTAGAGAAGAGGACCAGGCTGTAGAGAGAGGACATGTTAGAGAAGAGGACCAGGCTGTAGAGAGAGGACATGTTAGAGAAGAGGACCAGGCTGTAGGACATGTTAGAGAAGAGGACCAGGCTGTAGGACATGTTAGAGAAGAGGACCAGGCTGTAGAGAGAGGACATGTTAGAGAAGAGGACCAGGCTGTAGAGAGAGGACATGTTAGAGAAGAGGACCAGGCTGTAGGACATGTTAGAGGACCAGGCTGTAGGACATGTTAGAGAAGAGGACCAGGCTGTAGGACATGTTAGAGAAGAGGACCAGGCTGTAGGACATGTTAGAGAATAGCACCAGGCTGTAGAGAGAGGACATGTTAGAGAAGAGGACCAGGCTGTAGGACATGTTAGAGAAGAGGACCAGGCTGTAGAGAGAGGACATGCTAGAGAAGAGGACCAGGCTGTAGGACATGTTAGAGAAGAGGACCAGGCTGTAGAGAGAGGACATGTTAGAGAAGAGGACCAGGCTGTAGAGAGAGGACATGCTAGAGAAGAGGACCAGGCTGTAGAGAGAGGACATGTTAGAGAAGAGGACCAGGCTGTAGGACATGTTAGAGAAGAGGACCAGGCTGTAGGACATGTTAGAGAAGAGGACCAGGCTGTAGAGAGAGGACATGTTAGAGAAGAGGAACAGGCTGTAGAGAGAGGACATGTTAGAGAAGAGGACCAGGCTGTAGGACATGTTAGAGAAGAGGACCAGGCTGTAGGACATGTTAGAGAAGAGGACCAGGCTGTAGGACATGTTAGAGAAGAGGACCAGGCTGTAGGACATGTTAGAGAAGAGGACCAGGCTGTAGGACATGTTAGAGAAGAGGACCAGGCTGTAGAGAGAGGACATGTTAGAGAAGAGGACCAGGCTGTAGGACATGTTAGAGAAGAGGACCAGGCTGTAGAGAGAGGACATGTTAGAGAAGAGGACCAGGCTGTAGAGAGAGGACATGTTAGAGAAGAGGACCAGGCTGTAGGACATGTTAGAGAAGAGGACCAGGCTGTAGAGAGAGGACATGTTAGAGAAGAGGACCAGGCTGTAGGACATGTTAGAGAAGAGGACCAGGCTGTAGAGAGAGGACATGTTAGAGAAGAGGACCAGGCTGTAGGACATGTTAGAGAAGAGGACCAGGCTGTAGGACATGTTAGAGAAGAGGACCAGGCTGTAGAGAGAGGACATGTTAGAGAAGAGGACCAGGCTGTAGGACATGTTAGAGAAGAGGACCAGGCTGTAGGACATGTCAGAGAAGAGGACCAGGCTGTAGAGAGAGGACATGTTAGAGAAGAGGACCTGGCTGTAGAGAGAGGACATGTTAGAGAAGAGGACCAGGCTGTAGGACATGTTAGAGAAGAGGACCAGGCTGTAGGACATGTTAGAGAAGAGGACCAGGCTGTAGGACATGTTAGAGAAGAGGACCAGGCTGTAGGACATGTTAGAGAAGAGGACCAGGCTGTAGGACATGTTAGAGAAGAGGACCAGGCTGTAGAGAGAGGACATGTTAGAGAAGAGGACCAGGCTGTAGGACATGTTAGAGAAGAGGACCAGGCTGTAGAGAGAGGACATGTTAGAGAAGAGGACCAGGCTGTAGAGAGAGGACATGTTAGAGAAGAGGACCAGGCTGTAGGACATGTTAGAGAAGAGGACCAGGCTGTAGGACATGTTAGAGAAGAGGACCAGGCTGTAGAGAGAGGACATGTTAGAGAAGAGGACCAGGCTGTAGGACATGTTAGAGGACCAGGCTGTAGGACATGTTAGAGAAGAGGACCAGGCTGTAGGACATGTTAGAGAAGAGGACCAGGCTGTAGGACATGTTAGAGAAGAGGACCAGGCTGTAGGACATGTTAGAGAAGAGGACCAGGCTGTAGAGAGAGGACATGTTAGAGAAGAGGACCAGGCTGTAGGACATGTTAGAGAAGAGGACCAGGCTGTAGAGAGAGGACATGTTAGAGAAGAGGACCAGGCTGTAGGACATGTTAGAGAAGAGGACCAGGCTGTAGGACATGTTAGAGAAGAGGACCAGGCTGTAGGACATGTTAGAGAAGAGGACCAGGCTGTAGGACATGTTAGAGAAGAGGACCAGGCTGTAGGACATATCAGAGAAGAGGACCAGGTAAATGAGTAAACACAAACCGGTGTCTGCTGCAGTCCCTTTGGTATGATTATGATTATGATTATCATACTCGTGTTAACACACAGGTATATACTGGAGAACTATGTTGAGGACAACTAGCCACACATACCTTTCCAGCGGCACTTGGGATGGAAAATAAGATCTATCATGAATACAAAACACTCAATCGTAACCTTGTAACGTCAAAGAAAAGCACAAACCTGTTCTGGTTTGTTGCAAACCAGTGGAATGAGGGCCTCTGGTTCGGTGGCCATGGCGCATTCATCGATCACGACCTGGCGAGCGCTGACAGCGCCGGTCAAACCGGGGGAGGAGGACGCTGTGCATGTGCAGATGATGATGTCATGCTGTTTAAACTCGTGCTCCCGAGCCTTTCTGAGAAGGCTTTTGTACCTAAAAGGAAACGAGGTCCATAAAGTACAGCTTGAATACAAACTTCAGGTAAGCCACTGTGGAGTCTTACTTACTCGTCCACTTCCTCGTCAGTCAGCTCCTCTACCTCTTTCTGAAGGGCACATTTTATTTTGATGTCAAACTCTTTTATCTTTGCTGAAAAGGGGTTGTGGTCCTCTCGCATGAGGTGATGCAGGGTGATGCTCCTGTTTAGCAAACAACACAAGATGAAGCAGGGGAATTTGTGCTAACTTATTCAATTGAATAATATAATTGTAGTTATTTAGACTTTAGATGGCAGTGTCCTTGTTACAGTGTGATCACACCGTTATAAGCATGCACCATCCTACAGTAGCATGCTCCTACTATGTAAGTAATACCTATTTCACACGTAGTTTCCTTTAAGTTCCTCGGATAACCTTTCTGGCCATGCTAGTGATTTTCACTATTCACCATGCAGCTGCTGAAAGTAGCTGCATGGTGAATATGTTACGGTTACGACTCTAGGACCCAAATGCAAGACACCAAGACGAGGACAGAACGGGTTGAAAAGGGGATTTATTATAAGCTCAGGCACAGGCAAGGGCAAGGCAGGCGGGTAATCGAGCAGGCAGTTGGCAGGCGGGGAGTCAGGCAGGCAGAGGAACGTAGGCAGGCGGGTAATCGAGCAGGCAGTTGGCAGGCGGGGAGTCAGGCACGCAGAGGGACTTAGGCAGGCGGGTAGTCGAGCAGGCAGTAGGCAGGCAGGGGGTCAGGCACGCAGAGGGACTTAGGCAGGCGGGTAGTCGAGCAGGCAGTAGGCAGGCAGGGGGTCAGGCAGGCAGAGGGACGTAGGCAGACGCGGAGGTCAGGCAGGCAGGCGGGTAATCAGGAAAGCAAGGCTCGGCAACGGGGAGACAGGCAGGCAGGCAGGCAGGGACTAGGAAACAGGAACGAGGAGGACAAGAGGAGAAGGTACTGGAACGGGAGCAGGAACAGGAACGAGAGCAGGAACAAGAACCGGAGCGGAACAAGAACGGGAGCGGAACCCGTAACAGGAACAAGAAACTAAAAGGCGAGGACGAAGTTACTGAGAGAAGTGAACACACTAAACTAAACAACGAACTAGCACTGGCCTTGTGAGAAGCCAGTGCTTAAGTACTGTGGGGGGTGATTGGTGATTGCTGGCAGGAGTGTGTGAACAGAGGGAGTGCACGTGGTGGCTAATGACGACGAGAGGTAAACAAAGGAGCACATGGTGAAATGAGGCAGGG
This sequence comes from Lota lota, assembly GCA_026745465.1. Lineage (NCBI taxonomy): Eukaryota > Metazoa > Chordata > Actinopteri > Gadiformes > Lotidae > Lota > Lota lota. The sequence continues at coordinate 401,956 of JACYXH010000626.1, read as the reverse complement.
CGCCACTAGATGGCGGAAATGGACAGAAACGGAGAGGGTCACGTAACAGTACCCCCCCCCAACGGACGCCTCCAGGCGTACGCACAACGGGGGAGGGTGCTGGCGGTGGGAATCCCGAGTTAGGGAGGGGTCCAGGATACGCCGGAATGCTGCCAACCAAGGAGAGGGCGGTGCCGGGAACAGAGGACCGGGACTTTCTCCCGGCGGAAAGCTGCGGGGCCGGAGGCCGGAGCTTGTATTTCTTATAATGGGAGCGGGCGGGCGTCCGTCGCCGACCGCGACAACGCAAATCAGGAAGGCGTCTTCCGGGGTACGCCAGGATGCTGTCAATCACCCGGGGAAGTGGCGGAGCCGGGGACGGAAGAGACAGCGGACTAGGCTTTTTCCCGACGGATAACCGTGGAACCGGTAACCGGCGCGTGCGTGCCTGGGGTTGGGAGCGTGCGGACGCACGTCGTCGTCCGCGACGACGCACATCCAGGAGGCGTCCAACAGGATACGCCGGGATGCTGTCAACCACCCGGGGAAAAGACGGAGCCGGGGATGGAGGTGACAGCGGACTAGGGGACCGGGGCTCTTTCCCGGTGGAAAACTGCGGCGCCGGTTACCGGCGCTTGCGGCCAGGAGGCCGTTGAGGCTTGGGACCAAGAGACAGCTGCTGCTGGGGCACAGGGTCAGGAGGACACTGGGGCTCAGGGCTCAGGGCTCAGGATCAGGAGGACGCTGGGGCGCAGGGCCAGAAGGGAACTGCTGCGGTTCAGGAGGACACTGGGACTCGGGACCTGGAGACAGCTGGGGCTTGGACTCGGGACCTGGAGACAACTGGGACTTGGACTCGGGACCTGGAGACAACTGGGACTTGGACTCGGGACCTGGAGGCAACTGGGACTTGGACTCGGGAACTGGAGGCAACTGGGACTTGGACTCGGGAACTGGAGGCAACTGGGACTTGGACTCGGGACCTGGAGACAACTGGGACTTGGACTCGGGACCTGGAGACAACTGCTGCTGGCGCTGGGGCGCAGGGCCAGAATGGAACTGCTGCTGGGACTGGGGCTCAGGGCCAGAGGGCCGCTGGGGCATGGGACCAGGAGGCAGCAGTTGTTTGGGCTCAGGACCGGGAAGCCGCTGAGGCTTGAGACCAGGAGACAACTGGGGCTTGAGACCAGGAGACAGCAGCTGCTGGGGCTGAGGGCCGGAAGGCCGCTGAGGCTCGGGACCAGAAGGCAGCTGTTGCCGGGGCTCAGAGCCAGAAGGCCGCTGGGGTTTGGGACCAGGAGACAGCAGCTGCTGAGGCTGAGGGCCAAGAGGCCGCTGGGGCTTGGGACCAGAAGGCAGCAGCTGCTGGGGCTGAGGGCCGGAAGGCCGCTGAGGCTCGGGACCAGAAGGCAGCTGTTGCCGGGGCTCAGAGCCAGAAGGCCGCTGGGGTTTGGGACCCGGAGTCCACAGCTGTGGGGGTTGGGGCCTGGAAACCGGAAGCAATGGCTGGGGCCTGGAAACCGGAAGCAATGGCTGCGGGGGCAGGGGCTTGGAAACAGGAGTCCACGGCTGTGGGGGCTGAGAGCACGGAGTCCACGGCTGTGGGGGCTGGTGCTTGGGATCCGGAGACCACGGCTGCGGGGCTGAGGATCGGAACCAGGGGGAAACGGCTGCGGGAGCTGAGGCTTGGAAACAGGAGAGAACGGCTGCGGGGGCTGAGGCTTGGAGCTCGGGGGAAACAGCTGCGGGAGCTGAGGGTTGGAAACAGGGGGAAACAGCTGCGGGGGCTGAGGCTTGGAAACAGGGGAGAACGGCTGCGGGGGCTGAGGCTTGGAGCTCGGGGGAAACAGCTGCGGGGGCTGAGGCTTGGAACCAGGAGGCCACTCCTGCTGGGGCTTGGAACCAGGAGGCCACTCCTGCTGGGGCTTGGAACCAGGAGGCCACTCCTGCTGGGGCTTGGAACCAGGAGACCACTCCTGCTGGGGCTTGGAACCAGGAGACCACTCCTGCTGGGGCTTGGAACCAGGAGACCACTCCTGCTGGGGCTTGGAACCAGGAGGCCACTCCTGCTGGGGCTTGGAACCTGGAGGCAACTGCTGCTGGCACTGGGGCTCAGGGCCAGGAAGCAACTGCTGCGGGGGCTGGGACTTGGAAACGGGAGTCCACAGCTGTGGTGGTTGAGGACTGGAGGCTGCGGCTGCAGCGGGGGTTGGTGACCACGAGACTGCGGTTGCAGCGGGAGTTAGTGCCCACGAGACTGTGGTTGCAGCGGGAGTTAGTGACCACGAGACTGCGGTTGCAGCGGGAGTTGGTGACCACGAGACTGCGGTTGCAGCGGGAGTTAGTGGCCACGAGGCTGCGGTTGCAGCGGGAGTTGGTGGCCACGAGGCTGCGGTTGCAGCGGGAGTTGGTGGCCACGAGACTGCGGTTGCAGCGGGAGTTGGTGGCCACGAGACTGCGGTTGCAGCGGGAGTTGGTGGCCACAAGACTGCTGCGGCAGCAGGGGTTGGTGACCACGAGACTGCGGTTGCAGCGGGAGTTAGTGGCCACGAGACTGCGGTTGCAGCGGGAGTTAGTGCCCACGAGACTGCGGTTGCAGCGGGAGTTAGTGACCACGAGACTGCGGTTGCAGCGGGAGTTGGTGACCACGAGACTGCGGTTGCAGCGGGAGTTAGTGGCCACGAGGCTGCGGTTGCAGCGGGAGTTGGTGGCCACGAGGCTGCGGTTGCAGCGGGAGTTGGTGGCCACGAGACTGCGGTTGCAGCGGGAGTTGGTGGCCACGAGACTGCGGTTGCAGCGGGAGTTGGTGGCCACCAGACTGCTGCGGCAGCAGGGGTTGGTGACCACGAGACTGCGGTTGCAGCGGGAGTTAGTGGCCACGAGACTGCGGTTGCAGCGGGAGTTGGTGGCCACGAGACTGCGGTTGCAGCGGGAGTTGGTGGCCACGAGACTGCGGTTGCAGCGGGGGTTGCGGTCCACGATGCTGCGGTTGCAGCGGGGGTTGCGGGCCACGATGCTGCGGTTGCAGCGGGGGTTGATGGCCACGATAGTGCGGTTGCAGCGGAGGTTGCGGGCCACGATGCTGCGGCTGCAGCGGAGGCTGACTTAAGCTTTTCAATGGAGGACTTGATTTCTGCCAAAGCCGATTTGTAGGGGAAATAAGGTATTCCCAGGTAGGAGCAAGCCTGGCGTATTCGATCCGTGTCTGCTGGGTCCATGTTGGCTAGTTCGTACTGTTACGGTTACGACTCTAGGACCCAAATGCAAGACACCAAGACGAGGACAGAACGGGTTGAAAAGGGGATTTATTATAAGCTCAGGCACAGGCACAGGCAAGGGCAAGGCAGGCGGGTAATCGAGCAGGCAGTAGGCAGGCGGGGAGTCAGGCAGGCAGAGGAACGTAGGCAGGCGGGTAATCGAGCAGGCAGTTGGCAGGCGGGGAGTCAGGCACGCAGAGGGACTTAGGCAGGCGGGTAGCCAGGAGGCAGTAGGCAGACGGGGAGGTCAGGCAGGCAGGCGGGTAATCAGGAAAGCAAGGCTCGGCAACGGGGAGACAGGCAGGCAGGCAGGCAGGGACTAGGAAACAGGAACGAGGAGGACAAGAGGAGAAGGTACTGGAACGGGAGCAGGAACAGGAACGAGAGCAGGAACAAGAACCGGAGCGGAACAAGAACGGGAGCGGAACCCGTAACAGGAACAAGAAACTAAAAGGTGAGGACAAAGTTACTGAGAGAAGTGAACACACTAAACTAAACAACGAACTAGCACTGGCCTTGTGAGAAGCCAGTGCTTAAGTACTGTGGGGGGTGATTGGTGATTGCTGGCAGGAGTGTGTGAACAGAGGGAGTGCACGTGGTGGCTAATGACGACGAGAGGTAAACAAAGGAGCACATGGTGAAATGAGGCAGGGCGCCACTAGATGGCGGAAATGGACAGAAACGGAGAGGGTCACGTAACAGAATATGTCAAATTTCCAGCCATTGTTCGAGCTTGTCCGCAAACAAAATAAGCTGTATTGATGTTGTAATCGAATCACCTGATAAGCTTTAAGATAAAGAGTTCAATAGTTTAATAGTTTTCACAGCTTAACAAATAATAATAGAAATAACAAAATAAAGTTCATCAACTTCTTTTGAAAATGATTAATATTAAAGGCCCAGTGAACCCAAAACTGTTTCTTTTTTTAAAGTGTTAATATGTCTCATTTGATCGTCAACATGGTAATCTATGCCATTGTGTCACTGCAGATCAAATAAGAGAGTAAGAGAAAACAGCAGTTACTGCCTAGATGTTTGCCAAGCAGCTTGTGAGCGTTCCGCTCTGAAACACCCGGTGTTCATTACCGGTGTTCATTACCAGTGTTCATTACCCGTGTTCATTACCGGTGTGGCGGTGAAGCAGCGTTCCCTAGGCAACGGCCCGGCCTAGCGACGCCGGCGGAGAGGTGTGTGTGTTCATTAGCGGTGTGGCGGTGAAGCACCGTTCCCTAGGCAACGGCCCGGCCCTAACCCTACACTCAATGTGTCTTCTGTTGCCGTGTGTGGCTCATTTAACACACAACACCGCTCATTACAGTGTTCACGCACAACGACGGGAGCAAACATGTCACAAAGTTGGCTTTGGCCGTAACCATGGGGATCACACGCCCCCCTTCTTCCCAGAACTCTCAGCTCAAAACGAATTTTCTTAAATCCCAGTGTTCCCATTGGAGCTGCAACAGGGGTTCACCTACGCTTCAGGTAAATGACTGTAACATTGCTTAGGAGGCGGTATTACGTATGTAATGACACTGTAACAGGACACTAATGTAAACCTTGATTTGGACTGATTGTAATACCGGAGTTGTGGTATGGCGCGCTCTTGGCGAAGTGCACCATGAGATAACTGAAGACTGCTGCCAGGGCAAGGGTAGTCCAGCATCTCCACTTGTTGACTGTAAACTCTGAGAGGCCTTAACTCGTCTCCAAATGTCAACAAGTACTCTGTAAGGCAATATTACAAGGAAAACTAAAAATATTCGAATAAGAATGATGAACAGCCAACAAAACCTAAATGGATACAACAGTAGAGGCTTGTGTCCATCTGCATTGTGTGCATTATTAGAACAATGACGTCAGAATTATGCCAAGGGATCAGTGTTTTACTTGCCAGTGACAACGTCAACAGACTTGTTGGAAGGACCACAGTAGAGAATAACATCTTTCTTTTCCTGCTCGGTACGGTCAGTGTTTCTTCTTTTGGTTCTGGTGTTTAGCTCATGGAACCAGAACACAATGTACACGCCCACCACTGTCTTTCCAGTTCCTGTGAAAGGGGTTCAGACGTTGTTTTATTGCTTCATTATATCAGGCAGTGAAAACAAAAAAGATGTGTTGCTCTTACCAGGGGGCCCCTGTATGAGCGTGAAATTGTTTTGGAGAGCTTTCTCAACAGCTTTAAACTGACTCGTATTCAGTTTGGGTAGTCCTTTTGGTGGCTCTAGTCTCCTGACCTCAAACTGCTGCACAGAGGTCTGCAAGGCTTCACGTGACAACACAGTACATCAATCAATATAAATATATATATATATATAAACATTTAAGATTGCAAACGAGTTAAGAATGAATTGGAATTGCTGAAATGAAAGAAACTGGCTTACCCATTCTTGGAATAGGCTTCCCAAGTGCTATTTGCTGGACAAGGTCAGATGCAGAGGCAATGTTGATGACTGCACTTGCTTTACGTCTAAAAAAGAATGTCATCGATTTAATTTAGTTACATGACAATAACATCAAATACATGATGATCTCAATGTGTTAACTATAAACAAAACACCTTTTTTTCCTTACATGTCTGGCAAAAGCCTTGGGATTAATTCCACTGTGAAACGGGTGTCTTTTTGAAAGACACAGTCTGGAACAATGTCCATGGGCAAGTGACTAACGTAGAAATCCACTCTTCTTGTCTTGACCTTTTTGCTCTCTTCTACTTTCTCTGTGACTCCATGAGCAACCCATGTGAAAGTGCACGGGTCCAGGTCTTTGGAATGGTCTAGCTTAGAGGCTGGCTTCAAACCACTTCTCCGTATGCACAACAAGCACTTTGCAAGGTCGCATTCAATGGCCCACTCCTTAATGTGTGTGAGAGGGAGGTTGAAGCTTCCTTTGGTTAGGCCTCCATGCGATGGATGGAAGTTCACCACCAAGTCCTCAATGATGATACTGTCTCCTTCACGCACTGCTGTCTCAACAGACTCCATATCGCACAATGGCTTCCACACTGCAATGTACTCATCAGTGTCAAAGTATTTTCCCTTGGTACGAAATACTGCTAATTTGGAGAAGGAGGTAATGGGGCTGTGTGCATGGTCGATGCAAATCTCCAAAGTGTCATTGAGGGACATCAATTGAACCGTTGGTGTCAGGAAACCTCTTGTTGCCTCTGATGTCATTTGGAGCTGAAGGATGTCACCTGGTTTCAGTTGGACCTCAAGGTCAATGTAATGTTGTTCATTCATTGTGCGTGGGCTAGCCGCGAGGTCAGACTCCTTACCGGGGGTTGGTTTCCGGGGAGGTTCGAGTTGCTTTGTTTTTGCTCCCAATATGAGAGACTTCATTTCCTTCCAGCTTTCATTTTCAACTGCTTCAACAATGGCTTTCCACGTTGTGGCTGGAATCTCTGTGCAGTACTCACTATTTTGCAGCCTTCTCACATCTTGTGTGATTTTCACATTGGCAAATGTGTAGACTCGCTTTTTCCATTTGAGGGTCATGCACTTACTTCCTTTGTCATAAGCCGGCTGGTCCTCCAGTTGTAAGTCTGTATACATGATTGGTAGACTGTCTGGGAAGACATCCTTGTCAAAAGGAAATGAAACCCTGAAACATTCTTGGTCTGTGTACACAATAATTGCTAGCTTTGAGACATTGTGTTTCTTTACGCTCACCGCAAGGTTAATCATTTCAGCCTTTTTTTCGTAATCATTTGCAGACTTTGTTCTTTCTTCAAACTCTTCACACAAAATGTCAATCTCTCTGAGAGAATAATCAACTGGAGTTCCACAAATGACTGTGTGCAAAAGCCTTTGCAGCACAATGTCATTGTACCTTCGAATCGGAGAGGATGCCTGTGTGTAAGCCTTTAGATTTAGACTGTAGTGCCCAACCTCTGCTTCGGGAGAAGAGTTGGAGCGGATTACGTATGCTTTCCCTAGGCACTCTTTAAACTCTTTCAGTACTGGCATTAGCTGAGGGTGAATGTCATCCGCCGCAACCAGGTCAACTATTTTGTCAATGTCACTTCCTTCTCTGGCCGCTGCCTGGATGTCTTTCCACACATTCGTTAGCACATGAAAGCTCTTGCCATTAGCAAAATCTTGGCCTTCTGCAACCTTTTGATCACGTCCAACTTTGTTCCTTACATGGAAAGATAGTGGCACAAGCTCTCCATATCTTTTCTTGACTTGTTCCAGCTGCTCAGGGTCAGGTGCCGCTTGACAACGCAATGGTGTGCGGTCTTGAGTATCTTCTGTGCTGGTCAAAATCTTAGCTGCCTCAGAGTTGAACAACACATTTAGCTCCTCAATCATCAAATGGGCTTTTCTGTTCCCTGGAACACGTTTCTTATCAGTTTGAGCATAAGCCCAGTCCTGAAGTCTGATCTTTCTTTGAGCTTTTGCAAAACGATAAGCCATTCCGATATAGTCTGCGTATTCATGTCCAAGTTTTTCACATAAGATTTCCTCTGTCTCTTCATAGGACAGATTTACATCTGATTGGATCACAGATAGCTGAAAGGTTGGTTTTCCAATTATCTCATTTGTTTTCTTGTTGACTTTCACAATCAACGAGACCACATCTCGTTGATTTGGCTCATCGTCAAATAGAAGACTCAACTTCTCTTTGATCAACCATTGAGGGAAGATATGACATGGTTCCTTATGCACACTGTAATATGGGGCACCCCTTTTTCTTGCCTGTTCATCCAAAATTGAACCAGGTGCCACAGAACTTGCCACATCTGCGATATGAATTCCCAACTCAAACTGTTCCCCATCATCTCTGATGCTGATGGCATCATCCAGGGCTCTGGCATTTATTGGATCAACAGTGAAGGTAATTATTCCACAAAGGTCCTTTCTATTCAACAGCGCAGTAGCCCTCCCCTCTTCATTTAGCCTGCTATAAGAATCAAATGGGGTCACTTTGAATTCCTCGTTCAGAATCTTTAGTCCAGCCTCCAAAGACCTCCCAATTGGAAGAATATCAATCACTTTACCTAAAGGAAATGTATAACCATCTTTCCAGCATATCACCTGCACCTTGAACACATGATTTTGTGTGCGATGTTCATCAATGTTCTGATATGCTTTAATTTCCCATCTACCATCTTTGTGCTTCCATACTGGAAGCATCTTCCATTTTTTCTTCAGCATCAATATACAGATTTTGGGGCTATTTCGAACAATAGGCACCATGATCTTTCTTAGGAATTTTGAAGCCCGTCCTTGTGGTGTTGGCTTGTATCGTTCTGGATCATCAATTGTACACACAAACACATTGTTTGAATCTGCGCTGTTGATTATGTCTAACACCCTATGCTGCTCAATGCCATTGGAGGAAGATCTTTCAACGACCACTTCATCTCCGTTGAAAGCATGGCCCAAGTTCTTCCTTCCTTTTAGGTGAATGTGTTTGCTTGGATTGTTAAATGGTATGACGTATCCGGAGTTATTTGACCCCATGACCAACTGTCCATGCGTGTAAATACCTGGTTGGCTGTTACACAACTGCAAATAGTTAGTATTACCCATAGTGTTATAGTGTGAATATTTCACACCATCGTTTGGCCCACCATCCAATTCGTCTTCATCTGAGTCCTCTTCACACTGGTCATATTCGTCCTTTAGCTGCTGAAGAATCAAGTCTGTGCCATCGCAGTTCTCAGAGAGCTCAGGCCTTTGAAACCTTGAAATTTCCCTGATATCCCTTTCAATGAAATCTTTGGTGAGATGTTTCGGTTCGAGACTGTTCCTGCTGATGCAGTGATCAACGTAGCATTTCCACATTCTCGAGGACTTCCCGAAGCAACAGAGGGCCGTAGCGTCTCCCACCACCACCACCAGGGACTGAGCCCTGGTCATGGCTGTGTTTAAGACACGCGCATCGTTGAACAGCTCCATGCCGGGCAAGTGAGCTGTCGTTAGACTCTCACGGGTTTGGACAGAGTTTATAACGACGGCCCTGAACTCTTTACCTGTTGAAGCACGAGGCAAGTAGAGAGGAATTAAGGCACACATCAATGCAATTTGATAAAAAATACAAATGTACAGGAAATTATACATTTACCTATCCATAGGTAAACATCAATATAAATATCCAAACGAAGCAAATCAAGGCTGCTAAATTAACACTACCTTGCACATTTGCGAAATTCTCAACAAAGACCTTCTCAATGTGTTTTCTCCAAAGTGCTGTCCTGATTTTACGAACCTAAAAGAATTTAAGAAATAATAATGTATTAATTACCATTTTACAAGAAGTATAGAAATGTTTTTCACAGGCACGAGGAAATAATGCATAATTGTTTTTATCTTTTAGGCTCATATGTGATCAAAAATAGATTGTGTAACATATGTAAATAAATGAAAGCACACACTTACCTGCCATCCCTCTGACAGAACACAGATTGTGCTGGGGTCCCTGGGCCCCCAGGATTGGGGCCATTGTCGTAAAATGTCTTCCAGGACTTCAACCACTTTGTCAACCTCCGCATTATTAGACCAGGACATAGACACCGTGTTCAGCTGGCAGTCTCCCCGTACGTGGTGGAACTTAAGGGAGCGGTCATTCGGCCCAGCTGGAACCGTTTTGCCACACTTTATGACGTCCCCTCTGCCAACATAGAAGTGAGTGGACACAAACTCGACTATTTCTTTGGTGGAGCGGTAGTTTTCATTGAAAATGATTCTACTCTTCTGGGCGACATCGCTGTGATGGCCCTGATAATAATGGAACAATCGGTTTAGAAGGGTGTGATCGGACCGTTGGTGGTCGTCCACGGAGAAGAGCTTGGGTCCCATCTGCATGTGATCTCCAGCTAACACAACTCTGGTGCTGGGCCCAGCCAATCCCAGGGGGATCAACGCTTCACATTCCAGCATCTGGGACGCTTCGTCGATTAGAATGTGGGTGAAGTATCCCTCTGGCAGCCTCAGCTCATGAAAACGTCTGGCCATTGTTGACGTTGTGACGACTATTTTGTGGGAATCCAGTACATTCTTTGTAGGTGGTAGGAAGTAGGTTCTAGACCCTGAGAGCTGGCAATATTTCAATGTGATTTCGTCAGTGGCCCGTACAGATTTATGTTGATTTGTCTTTATTCGTATTGGCTTTATATCACGGTCTCCCTTGACGACGAAGGGATGGAAGTGATCTTTGACATACAGGTCTGCAGAGCTAAAACAAAATGAAAAAAGAGCAAGTGGAAGTAAGCTGAACATCCTTCTAAATATGTCCACATAAAAAGACAATTAAGAAGTAAAGTAACACATTTGATTATTTGCAGCCTATATGTAGCCACAGAGTCTCTTATCTTATGAAATGGTGCAGCCTTCCTAGCTTCCATAAGGCCTTTACTGACAAATCCATATGAAGTGTATTTTTCATCATGTTATTGATCTTTCACTGACATTTCCAACACAAATTGCAGTATGGCAGACCGATAAGGCCCTTTAGTTATAAAAGTGAATCACTTAACTAGATCAATCTGCATTAATGACATTTTCTTGCTTCAGAATGAGTTGGTACCTGTTGGTGTGGGTGCAGATCAACACTTTGTTTTGAGGATCCCGGGTCAGTTCTCTGGCTGCTGTAGCAAGGGTGAAGGTTTTTCCAGTTCCAAATGGTCCATAAATGAGTAGCGGTGCTACACCTTTCCTGGAATCTGACTTGCCTACGATGAAGTCAACTGCAGCCTGCTGTTTGACATTCAAGGGATGGCATCGAGTGCTGTTCATAGGCACTTCACAGTTATCAAGGTCTGGTAAGACCATTTTAGTATCTGGAAGCCGGTCTATTGCCTTGTGCATCACACAGAACGAAAAGCGATCCAACTGAAACTGCAACTCCATTTGGTGTGTTTCACCACTTTTGAGTTGGAGGTCTGAGCAGCATCTTTTGGAAAGTTTTAAATGTATTTTGTTATCGGCGGTGTCCTTCAGTATGATGGCTTCGTAGACCTTGGAACCATGATCCTTTGGAAATAATGGTGCTATAAGACCAGTCTGAATGCTTTGTTTAAGTGCACATCCCTCCGGAGTGTCTGGAGTGAGATTAAAAGGAGCCGAGATAGTACAGAACAATTCTCCCTGATTTTTGATCACTGTGCCAGAATGTTTAGTTGGCAAATTCTCTGATGTAGTCATTTCTCCACGAATTCCAATTCTACAAGAAAAAAATCAACATGGTTATTATTTTCCCTAGCAATGTTAAAAGTTAAAGTTTAGCCAGGCAAATTCTTTATATGCAAGAATAGAAGAATAAGAAGAATACAAATGTAGGTGGCCACTAGTGGTGGGGTTGCAGATTGCAACCAACTGAATCCCCCCCCTTAGCCCTCCCTTTACATCGACTACGGTGTCCTGTACTGGCCTGTATTGTGTAAGGTGTCCTGTACTGGCCTGTATTGTGTAAGGTGTCCTGTACTGGCCTGTATTGAGTAAGGTGTCCTGTACTGGCCTGTATTGTGTAAGGTGTCCTGTACTGGCCTGTATTGTGTAAGGTGTCCTGTACTGGCCTGTATTGTGTAAGGTGTCCTGTACTGGCCTGTATTGTGTAAGGTGTCCTGTACTGGCCTGTATTGTGTAAGGTGTCCTGTACTGGCCTGTATTGTGTAAGGTGTCCTGTACTGGCCTGTATTGTGTGAGGTGTCCTGTACTGGCCTGTATTGTGTAAGGTGTCCTGTACTGGCCTGTATTGTGTAAGGTGTCCTGTACTGGCCTGTATTGTGTAAGGTGTCCTGTATTGTGTAAGGTGTCCTGTACTGGCCTGTATTGTGTAAGGTGTCCTGTATTGTGTAAGGTGTCCTGTACTGGCCTGTATTGTGTGAGGTGTCCTGTACTGGCCTGTACTGTGTGAGGTGTCCTGTACTGGCCTGTATTGTGTAAGGTGTCCTGTACTGGCCTGTATTGTGTAAGGTGTCCTGTATTGTGTAAGGTGTCCTGTACTGGCCTGTATTGTGTGAGGTGTCCTGTACTGGCCTGTATTGTGTGAGGTGTCCTGTACTGGCCTGTATTGTGTAAGGTGTCCTGTATTGTGTAAGGTGTCCTGTACTGTCCTGTATTGTGTAAGGTGTCCTGTACTGGCCTGTATTGAGTAAGGTGTCCTGTACTGGCCAGTATTGTGTAAGGTGCCAGTATTGTGTAAGGTGCCAGTATTGTGTAAGGTGCCAGTATTGTGTAAGGTGCCAGTATTGTGTAAGGTGGCCAGTATTGTGTAAGGTGCCAGTATTGTGTAAGGTGCCAGTATTGTGTAAGGTGCCAGTAGATACTTCCAAAATGATGTAATCATCTACGACAGCATTGGGTAGCATTGGTAAGTGTCAAGGAATGGGGTTCTTTGATAGATTTATGAAATTGTATTTTGTTATTTAGTCTGTAAATGTAAAACTATAGTTCATAAAGCTCATTTTACATTGAATGCGATTGTTCGTTGTGGTTTTTTACATCAATAAAATAATTACAAATCATGGAGCTGAATGTGACTGTACACATACGCCGCCATTTTCACTTTGCGATAAAAGGAACATTAATTTTAACCGCACCAATGTCGATTTTTCTTATGCCTGCAATAAATCAGTTAAACCAAAAACACTTGTCATGGTCACCATGGTCACTGTACATGTTGTAGGACATGGTGGAGGTAAGAGCTTTTATTACTTATTACATCCATAGTGGTAAACTACCTTCACAGACCTAGAATCATCGCTGTCGGTTATAAGTACTGATCATTCATCTCGATAGCAGTCTGTTTCCTTGCTCTGCGGTACATGAATACAGGTTGCCTTTGATAACATGAAGGTGTGCTGTTGTATCGCTACAGTTTCATTTTGGAGACCAACCAACAATCTCTGAAAGAGTGAGAGCCTACTTTTAGTTATCCAACAGGGAATGCTACCTCGAAACTAACGTCTCCAAAACATGGATGCATTAAAGAAACCACACCCACCCTCATAATCCCCCTCATCCGCAAACTGCCTTTCGCTACGCTATCGTACCGTCTGTGCAGCGGTTGATGTCCGCGTCCGAGAGAGGGTTAAGCTTCTAGGACACTTATAGTATAACGCCACTATGTGTGTGTGTGTGTGTGTGTGTGTGTGTGTGTGTGTGTGTGTGTGTGTGTGTGTGTGTGTGTGTGAAGATGTGTGGAGCTCCTGATTTTGATGTCAGGTCCGAGAGGGTTAAGCTTTCTGGGTCCAAAGTATAACGTATGTGGCTCATTTCATATACAACGCCACTCATTATAACGCTCCTACATAACGCCTGTACTAAAAAATAATCACAAATAGGTCGTAGCCATGGTGATAACACGCTCCACTTCTTCCTACAACTCTTGGCCGAAGACGTATTTCCTTAAGAACCCGTTTTCCCTAGAGCCGTTTGTCCGTTCTGGGCTACTGTAGAACCATGGTGGTGCAACATGGTGGTGCAACATGGTGGTGCAACATGGTGGTGCAACATGGTGGTGCAACATGGTGGTGCAACATGGTGGTGCAACATGGTGGTGCAACATGGTGGTGCAACATGGTGGTGCAACATGGTGGTGCAACATGGTGGTGCAACATGGCGGCCTCCGTGGAAGAGGACCCGCTCCCCAGGTAGTTATAAAGGGCTTAAACTAAGGTAACAAAAGCACAACAAAACCCATTTTCGTGGGATTGTACACTAATTAAAACATACTTATGAATGCTGTATTCCATTTTCCGCCAAGTCCATTCCACTAGATGCCACTCAATTCTACACACTGACCCTTTAAGGAGTGGTACTCCCACTATACATTTTTTGTTTAGGATTGTGTCCCAATAGGTGCGATGTCAATGGTCCGATGTCAGTGGCGGAAACAGAGTAAATGGCGTAGACCGCAATGAAGTACTCGCTTATATCATAAAATAGCCAAGCGTAAAACAGTTCCCCTTTTTCTTAACCTCTGTACTCTGAGAACATAGTGAGGCATCTCCTAAAGATGCCTCACTATGTTCTCAGAGCACAGAGGTCTCCTAGATGAGGCTGGGATACAATTTGAGAGAAAACCACTAATGAATTTACCTTGAAACAAGCTCGCTCTCTGCCTGTTCCTCTCTGTACAGGAAGTTGTGCATTTTCTCCCTGTAGCTCTCAGCATTCCACAGCGTCTGGCTGTCACTCACAGGGAGACAAGCAGAACCTGTGTGGGGAGGCTTGTACTTCTTCAGCAGGTCATCTTGTTCCTCCGTCCGGTCCACACAGGGGATTATAACCTTGTTTTCTTGATGCCAGCGTTCAAGAGGCTGCAGAGACACCCCACAGCCCACAGTGGGTTCCTCTGTGAAAGCCGGAGAACGGGCCCCTACCCTCACCTTCATCACTTGCAAGAGCACGGGCCTCATGCCAAAGTCCAACACAAGCCACTGCTCATAGAGACCTGGAACGGCAGACGCAAAGAACACCGTGATGTCGTAGGTCTGCGAATCGCTGTCCTGGAACCTCTTCCCCGAGGAATAGGAGCAAACGCTTTCCCTGGGGATCTCGCTGAGGGAGAAAGACGCCCCTGGCTGGTTCTTCAGGAGCGCCACGTGCTCCAGTCGCCTCTGGGTACACACAGAAAGTTAGGTCACGTGAAAATGGGAATAGACATATTTAAAAATGCTTGAATAAAGCGATACGAAATGAACAAATTCCCACGGATGCCTTTAGACACTGAACACTGGCTTGTGTTTAACCCAGTTAAGCCTAAATGTATGGTGAGACAGTTGAGCTCAGAGTAAAGTGTAAATTCATGACCAAATGCCAAGACATATTAGCACAGTATCCAATTTAATCATGTCATTTCACTTTGTTTACTGCTGATTTCAAATCTGTTAGATTTGAATTATTCAGGCTATAGCCCAGGAGCAGAATAACTGCTAGCTACAAACACATAATACAGGCTCTCTTTGTCCAGTTCCCATGGACAGATCCCATAAACAACGTCCTGTTCCCATCACATCTAAGCTCTTCATGGTTTCCTATACTTCTCCTTCTCTCTGAGAACCTTCATGCTTTGCTGAATGTTATGTCCTACCGCGTATACAAATTAAATGTAATAATGGCTGATCCTGGGTCCGCCTGATCTTTAGTCACTTCCTTCGAAGTCTTTATCATTCCATCTACAAACTCCCTTTCCCAGAGTTCAATCTGATTCCATAATTACTCATATATGACTCATATAGTAACCTAGAAATCAAGCAGTAGGACTCAGCACACATTTTCCTTTCAAACACCATGCCATGGTGATGTATATACAACCATCTATTCGGTATTTACTATGTTGCATATCCAAGTCAAAGTCAAAGATATAGCCATGTTGGCTTAGAAACTATATTTAGTGTCATTGTAGTAACATTTAATATCGCATAAGGCCTCACTATCTACTTTAAAGAAGCAAAGCATAACCCTAACCAGTCCCTGAAAGTGCAAATTAGGAGTGGAAAGTCTGCACAGATCATTCTTGGGGTAAAGCCCTCATGCATGATTACAATTTACTTCTCTAACCTTTATGTCTTTTGACTGCCAACTCATCGTGTCTACAGGGTGTGACCGTAAGTAAGTACAAACTGTCAACCTTACCTCTGTGTCAACTTGGAAGTGCCACTGAAATTTGACATTGGTTTTGTTGCACTCTACAAACAGATCCTCTTCGCAAGTAACACTGACATCCTCTAAATCCTCTGATATCTGGAAAAAAAACTATATTAATAATAACACACACACACACATATGTGTACACACACATATATATATATATATATATATATATATACTGTATATATATATATATATAAATTGTTGACTGCTATTTCATGGAATAGAAAAGTATATTTCACGTCAAATAAATGGATCAAATGTGTTGTTTCAAAAGACAAAGGACGGATGCTTTGGGACTCACTACGGTGTTAGCTTCAGTGGAACAGCGAGTGTATTCTCTCCTTAACCTTTCCGCGTAGGACAGGAGGCCCTGAGCATCAATGTTAGCGCTGATCTCCTTTTCTTCTTTGGTGCGCATGTGCCACTCGCGTAGCTCCTCCTCAGAATGAGCTCTTACACACCTGTCCCCGTATTCACAGGTGTTTGGCCTAACGACAGGGAGCCCGTTAACATTACTCAGGGCCAATAGGCATACAGAAATAAAGTGCAAAGTAACCAGAAAAGGCAAGTGCAATTCCAAACCTGCTGTAGAATTAAAAAGTTTACTATCTCTACACAGATGAATTCATTAGAAGAATAACAACATTTCATATTTTGATCTATTTATGTTTGTATCCATAATCTAGTTATTATGTTACCTTGGTTTTCTTTCTATATGAACTGTTAAGCACAATGTTACATGGCATTGTTTAATATTTGCTACCAAAATGTGTAGTGGGATAGATGTTGTGTGAGATGACAGAATGAAAGATAAACTCAAATGTTTCAATATTCATGAAAGGCAAGCGCAAGACCCTGAAACAGCACTTACTAAGACCTGTGTTTGTATTTGAATGCTTGGTTCCTCTGCCCTCCTTGACTAGATGTACTTACCTGGCGCAGAGACCAAAGTCTTCTCTGTGGTTGTGTGGAGGTGGGCGTGTCTCCCACTGTATGCTGGTGTCATCGGTGATGATCTGGGCATGCTCCAGTGAGCTGCAGTGCTGGAGGAAGCTCTCGGAGGAGGACAAGGTCAGAAGGCAGGCTTTACAGTAGAAGACTACTCCTCCTACTCCTCTATCGCTCTGCTGCTGCTCCTGGCTCAGCCGGAGCAGCAGGGGCCGGACGGGGCCCCCCAGCTCGCCGCTCTCCGCCCGCCACACTGCCATCTCCGACTCGCTGTGGGCGGCGGTGCAGCGCGTGGCCTCGTGCCAACAGGGCTTTCCTTGGCTGACGTGGCTGCAGTACTCAAAGGTGCATCCTGGGGGCAGGGGGCGCACCATGTGGTAGACCTCCTTCCCTCGGCCCTCCGACACATGATGGACCAGGACGGGCTTCCAGGGGTGCGTGTCGGGGGCCGCGGCGGAGCAGGTGCCGTCCCCACGCTGAGCCGCCAGCTTCTGAGGACTGCTGAGGAAACAGGCCTGGCACAGCTCAAGGAACTTCCCGGAGAACTCTTTGAGGATGTTCCTCGCTGTGTCTTCTGGCGTCAAGGAATGGCCGCCGTTGATGCGTTGTAATATGGTGTCGTTATCCATATCTGTGTTCCTGGCAAAGTTCCATAAGCACGCTTCTTCCCTGCTTCTCGCAAACGTGCAGTCTGGACCGTCTCGCAAGCAGCCAGAACCCTCCCTAAAGTATTGGCATACTTGATAAACAACATTGTGGCCACACCTTATCCCTTCAGGACGGTCTGCAACCGGTCTCCAGATGTCAGAGCCTTTAAATCGGGCTAAAAACAAATATTGTTGGCAGGGATGGCTGACTCTTTGTACGGTGTATGTTATGTCATTCTCTTTAACGGAACACACAAAGCACGCGCCTTTCAAATCAAATAACTGGAGGACGTCGTCCAGCGATTCAAACTGACCCTGTCCCAGTGCAGCGCATCCAAGACCATCACCTTTAGTCTGCTCTACGAGACTGCAGAGGCTGACGTGGTCCAGCCCCTGCTGCTTTTCAAAGTTCCACACTGCGGCCTCCTCCGGGCTCCTAGCGAAGGTGCACCTGTTGTAATGTATGCTGCAGCCAGATCCCTCCACAAAGTGCCAGCATACATCGTACTTACTCGGCCTTGGGAATTCTGGGCGTCGAGAAATGGGCCTCCATTGGCTGGAGCCTTTAGCTCTGCCCAGGAGAAGGTTGCTGGCGCACTGGTGAACAACAGATTGTAGCGTGTAGGAGATTTCATTTGTTCTGGTGGCACATGTAGCACACACCACTTTGAGGTCGTGTGTGGATAAAAGAGTGTTCATTTTGGACCAACTTGGCCTTCAAATGGACCGTGGGATTTCAACATATTCCTATTTCAATCGATGTAACGACTGGGATTTGGTCACATTGATTGAGAAAAACGTATGGCGGTTAACGTTGTGCCTATAAAAATTGAAATAGCAGAGAAAATAACATTATATTAGTATGTATATAGCCATAAGCAATAAGCAATAAAGACAAAAATCGATACAGAAAAAAAATTAAGACGGTACCATGCTTTTCTAATTCAGAAAAAAAAGCCTTCACGTATTTTCTTTTATAATGAAAGCAGCTAAAAATAGTAAAGAAATATACATTTAAAAGCCGGTTTATCTCATCTCTGAATGGACTGCTAGCAATGCGGGTTTCAACCTTTAGAGAACTAGTGCAGTGCCCGTATGTACATGTTGGGACCGGTGGCCTGGCCTCAGGTATTGCTGCTAGGACCTGTCACTTCCATGGTCCTCAGCAACACACCCGCCTTCTGGAGAACCGCACCCTAAACACCTTCACTCTGGACCTGTCACTTCCATGGTCCTCAGCAACACACCCGCCTTCTGGAGAACCGCACCCTAAACACCTTCACTCTGGACCTGTCACTTCCATGGTCCTCAGCAACACACCCGCCTTCTGGAGAACCGCACCCTAAACACCTTCACTCTGGACCTGTCACTTCCATGGTCCTCAGCAACACACCCGCCTTCTGGAGAACCGCACCCTAAACACCTTCACTCTGGACCTTCCATGGTCCTCAGCAACACACCCGCCTTCTGGAGAACCACACCCTAAACACCTTCACTCTGGACCTATCACTTCCATGGTCCTCAGCAACACACCCGCCTTCTGGAGAACCGCACCCTAAACACCTTCACTCTGGACCTGTCACTTCCATGGTCCTCAGCAACACACCCGCCTTCTGGAGAACCGCACCCTAAACACCTTCACTCTGGACCTTCCATGGTCCTCAGCAACACACCCGCCTTCTGGAGAACCACACCCTAAACACCTTCACTCTGGACCTATCACTTCCATGGTCCTCAGCAACACACCCGCCTTCTGGAGAACCGCACCCTAAACACCTTCACTCTGGACCTGTCACTTCCATGGTCCTCAGCAACACACCCGCCTTCTGGAGAACCACACCCTAAACACCTTCACTCTGGACCTTCCATGGTCCTCAGCAACACACCCGCCTTCTGGAGAACCACACCCTAAACACCTTCACTCTGGACCTGTCACTTCCATGGTCCTCAGCAACACACCCGCCTTCTGGAGAACCGCACCCTAAACACCTTCACTCTGGACCTGTCACTTCCATGGTCCTCAGCAACACACCCGCCTTCTGGAGAGCCACACCCTAAACACCTTCACTCTGGACCTTCCATGGTCCTCAGCAACACACCCGCCAAGCGGGAAGTCCAGCGGATGAAGTTGTCAAGACGGTTGATGATGGAATCAACTACAACACAGTCCCTGATTGGACCGGTTACATCATCAACTACAACACAGATCCTGATTGGCCCGGTTACATCATCAACTACAACACAGTCCCTGATTGGACCGGTTACATCATCAACTACAACACAGATCCTGATTGGCCCGGTTACATCATCAACTACAACACAGTCCCTGATTGGCCCGGTTACATCATCAACTACAACACAGTCCCTGATTGGACCGGCTACATCATCAACTACAACACAGTCCCTGATTGGCCCGGTTACATCATCAACTACAACACAGTCCCTGATTGGCCCGGTTACATCATCAACTACAACACAGTCCCTGATTGGCCCGGTTACATCATCAACTACAACACAGTCCCTGATTGGACCGGTTACATCCTCAACTACAACACAGTCCCTGATTGGCCCGGTTACATCATCAACTACAACGCAGTCCCTGATTGGCCCGGTTACGTCATCAACTACAACACAGTCCCTGATTGGCCCGGTTACATCATCAACTACAACACAGATCCTGATTGGCCCGGTTACATCATCAACTACAACACAGTCCCTGATTGGCCCGGTTACATCATCAACTACAACACAGTCCCTGATTGGCCCGGTTACATCATCAACTACAACACAGTCCCTGATTGGCCCGGTTACATCATCAACTACAACACAGTCCCTGATTGGCCCGGTCACGTCGTAATTTCAGGAAATGGATGTGGTCCAGACTGATCCGTGTAGCGAAACAGAATTAGAGGTCACATGATCACGATGGTTGAACATGAAATAACCTCTGAAATAACCGCTCTGATGTAATAATGTGATGTTTAATTACGGTTTACAACAGTAGTATCCTAGGACATGTGTAGCTTAGCTGAGTCACTAGGGGGCCTTATTGCGCTTGGTCACGTGACTTAAAAAGCCGAGGCGAATTGAGCTTTTCCTCCCAACACACACTCAGGGCTTGCGTGAGATCTGTTGAAGGCACAATTACTGTGGAATGCCATTTGAGTCAAACTTAAATAAATAAATATAAAATGTGGCTATGAAACAAATAAATGAGGCAATACATATATAAATAAATATAACCACATAATATGGGGCGTGGTTATGTCAGACCAAAGCAACAGCAGGGTTAGGGTTACCCTAACTCGGGCAGATAAATAAAAACTCAAAATAAAGTAAAGTAGTCCTTTTGAAAAACGTCCTTTTTAAAATTATTGATTTCAATATAATGACTTATTTATATTATTGACTCATTTATTTAACTCATAGCCATATTTATCTATTTAGTTATTTATATCATTTTGACTCAAATGACACACATTACAGCGTAGATTCACATATAGAAACCCAGCGGCCGAACTGTAGTCATTGTCGTTCGTGAATGTTTTAATCTGAGGAAAACAACAAATGTAATGTTTTAACCCAAATAATAATAATTCTAATAAAAGCAGTTTATTCAGACCGCAGGCCACTGATACACACACGCACACGCACACGCACACGCACACACACACACACACACACACACACACACACACACACACACACACACACACACACACACACACACACACACACACACACACACACAGATCACCGAATATCTAGATGTGCTTCTGGCTTACAGCCACTAGAGGGTGCTAACCAGGCATTGTAGAGCACCAAACGGAAAAACAACGGAAACTGTGTAAAACGAAATGTGGGGAAATGGATTGAAATTGTATATAATTTCATGAACATTGATTAATTGTATTAATATTTCGAAACATAAGGCCACTGCACTGGTCTTATACGTAAGGCTACATACACTTATTTGATGTGAGACAAATGACCAAAAGGTAGGCTGCTATTACTCACAAGTCTGCAGCCTACGAGTGTTCAATTATCCAGGAATAGGATGGCTTCACAAATTGTGAACTTCTAAAATGTATGAAAAACAAACTTACCTCACAAATATTCAACCTGGTCGCATATGCCTACCATGACGCCTGCTCGCGAACTTCATATGGACTGTCGCATTTGTATCTAACAGCAGACTACAAACGCAAAGCACTTTTATGTTAAGACACACCCCATAGTTTAGGTTTCGTTTTCTGGAAGTGTGTCGTGTTTGGGTCAATGCGTTCCTGTTGGCAACACTGTTAGGCAGGTGCTGAAATCACATTGTTGCGTCGGCAGCCCCTGCACCACGCACATCTGATGGGCAAATTGTACTTGAGCTCTGCTAAGATGCCATGGTGTAATTCACACACTGGATACACAGATACAGGCTACATTTTATTGATGGAAAATGACCCATGAGAAGTGCATTAATAAGGATTTCCAGTCATTCACAGCAAAAGGGAACAGACAAACGTGTTGTATGGCTGAAAATTTGACTTTATTTCAACTATACTATACTATGTTGGTGTCATTTGATTACCAAAAATAAACCAGTGATAAATAATCATTTAGTGACATTTGTGTGTATTTGGTGGTTGGTGGAGAGCTTGCGTTCAGACAGCCAGTGGCGTTCTAGTGGGAAGGGCTCAGCCAGAGTAGTCGCTCTGAACTTCCTTATTCCTGCGAACCTGGGCTGCATGAACTTCCTGCAAGACAAAACCCAAACTCAGCCAAGGAGATTGAAGCAAGGTTACATCGGATGGACCTGCCCCCTTTCTAAAGGAAATACAAAACCTGCTGAGGTTGAAAACCGCCAATAACCCAATAAACAGTTGGAGTCTTAAAGTCCTACCCAGAGTGTGTCTTTCTTTATAGTTCCCTGATTTGAAAGGGACTATGGATGCCACAATACTATTTAATTTGCAGTCTGATATCAAAAGAAAGAAAGAGATACAGATCAGTTTCTTTCCCCACTTGTTTTGTCTCCAACAAAATAACTAGTGCTACCACTGGTGTTTTTAGTACAGTGTTAGTGTTTCAGGAGTGGGGTTTGTCAGTGGATTGTTTTAAATTAAGTCCTCAGCAACGTTAAGGGTTTATGAAGATCGCGAAACATGTAAACGAAGATTACCTGCATTTGTCAGGGTTAATGCATGCGAGACACGAGAGAAGTAAACGCTCAGTAAGACGTCTGTAAGCGTCTGAGCAGAGGAGCCTGTAAGAAGTGGAGGAGCCCTGTATAGGGTAGTGTGTGTGAGGTGGGTTAGCAAGGTAGCCATGCCAGTAACAGGGCGTGTTACAGGTGCCTTAAGATGGGACAAACCTTATGCACAGAGCCATCAGTAGGCCTGAATGAGACGAGGGATCAGTGAAGGCAGTTTAAGGCAATGTAGGATGTGTATACATTTAAGATCGGGGAAGTCGTCCACAAACAACGAAAGCCTTGGTGGACACATCTTGGTTAATACAACTAGCTCTGGACTGTGGACCCTCCAACAATGCAAGTAAAGAAACTAACATGTAGTCGTTCCACATCTCTAAATCACAGCTAGAGAAAGAAGCAGCGAAGGCCAGCTGAGATATGGAGGCCTTCGTTCAAATGATTCCTCTCATTTGGGTTGTTGCCACTACCGGTGCATTTGGTTCATGTCATTTGAGGTGCAAGACGGACAGGAAGTCCAGCGCCCTTGCCTTCTCGTGCAGCCTCTGCTTCAGCGCGTTGAGGTGGGCCTCGCGCTTCTCCTCCATCACCTCCATCTTATGGTGGAGCTTCTCCGCCGCCCTCCTGCTGAAGAGGCGGCTGTCCTCCAGGGCCTTCTGGAGCACCGCCCGCTCGTGCTGCCGCCTCTCCGCCAGCTGCTGCAGCACCACCGCCTCCTGGGACTGGGGGGGGGGGGGGGGGCTCAGTTAGAACGCAGATCAATGAAAAAGCAAGGGCCACGCTCCACCTAGGGGACTTCTACTGGGCTCCAGACAAAGCACGCAGGGCGGTGGGGGTGGAAGACCGGCTTATTGAAAGGGTTGCAGATGATGATGATGATGAAGATGATGAAGATGATGATGATGATGATGAAGATGATAGTGGTGATGATGATGATGAAGATGATGAAGATGATGATGATGGTGGTGATAATGATGATGATGATGAAGACGATGATGAAGATGATAGTGGTGATGATGATGATGATGATGATGATGATGATGATGATGATGATGATGATGATGATGATGATGATGATGATGATGATGATGATGATGATAGATGGCTTGGTGCTCCATGCAGGAGAGCTCTCCTTGAGTGTGTGTGGTGATGGCTGGTTTAACCTGTGCACACTGATTGCTCAATGTGCAACAGGTGTGCAGCCTCACCCAGCTCCAGACTCCAATCAGTCTGACTCGGGCCAGGTGAGGCTGCTTCAACCAGCCATCATCCACACACACTCCCACACCTATATATAGTATATATATATATATATATATCATTTATATTTTACTTTATATATTTGAATAAATATTCCTTTCCAAAGGAAGACATCACAAAGGGAACTTGTGTTTTGTAAACACTAGATGAAGTCGAGCTGGTGGCCTATCAGATGTATTGTGGGGGCCTCTGCTGACCCCCCTGGTCTAATCTGGTGAGTTCCCCTTCTGTTTCTCAGATCAGTCTGGCCTCGAGCCCGGTCAATGCTTTTACCAAAAAATAATTATGTTTAGCAATCTACAGAGCAACCAAAACCATTTTTATCCAAAATACACTGAATAATGATGTTAAAAGAGGAACAGAAATCTGCACGGGAGGCTTTTGTCAGATGACAATACGTTTTTACTTTACTTCAAACTGGATTCGGCAAGAGTGCAAGTGTGTTTGCTGAACAACATAAGGTCTCGCCAATAATTGGTATTCAATTACTGGCCAGCCAAGGCCCGGCTAATACTCATTGTGAAACACAAAGTTGAATATCTGCATGGTCTCACAAGGCTACCACTGGTGGGCCCCTGACCCCCCCCCCCACCATGGGCCCCAGGCCCCCCAGGCCCCTGACCCCCCCCCACCATGGGCCCCAGGCCCCCCAGGCCCCGTGGCCCCTGACCCCCCCCCACCATGGGCCCCAGGCCCCCCAGGCCCCGTGGCCCCTGACCTCCCCCCCCCACCATGGGCCCCAGGCCCCCCAGGCCCCTGACCCCCCCCCACCATGGGCCCCAGGCCCCCCAGGCCCCGTGGCCCCTGACCCCCCCCCCCCCACTGGTGGGCCCCTGACCCCCCAGGCTGTGGAAGGGGCCCTGACCCCCCAGGCTGTGGAAGGGCCCCTGTCCCCCCAGGCTGTGGAAGGGGCCCTGACCCCCCAGGCTGTGGAAGGGCCCCTGTCCCCCCAGGCTGTGGAAGGGGCCCTGACCCCCCAGGCTGTGGAAGGGGCCCTGACCCCCCAGGCTGTGGAAGGGGCCCTGACCCCCCAGGCTGTGGAAGGGCCCCTGACCCCCCAGGCTGTGGAAGGGCCCCTGTCCCCCCAGGCTGTGGAAGGGCCCCTGACCCCCCAGGCTGTGGAAGGGGCCCTGTCCCCCCAGGCTGTGGAAGGGGCCCTGCTCACCTTCCTCCTCTGGTCAGCAGCCTGCAGCCTCTGCTGGAGCTCCTCCATGGACAGCCCCTTTCTGAGGGGGGTCTTGGATTTGGGTTTTTCTGGAGACGGGTCCATGGGAGCCTCGAGGTACACCTCAAAGGCCTGACCTGGGGCCCGCTTGTTCACGCTCTTGGTCTGACCCTCGACGTCTAGAAACAACAGCAACAACATCCATTACATGCAGATGACTAAATCACTGGACGACATTTGCATAAATAAAGCAAAAAGTAAGATCTACATTACGAGAATTACTGTGCATATATAATACATTTATGTATATATATATATAACAATTCTAATATATAAAACCAGGTTTATAAAGCCAGTGCCGTCCCACTGACACTATATAAAACCAGGTTTATAAAGCCAGTGCCGCCCCACTGACCCTATATAAAACCAGGTTTATAAAGCCAGTGCCGTCCCACTGACACTATATAAAACCAGGTTTATAAAGCCAGTGCCGCCCCACTGACCCTATATAAAACCAGGTTTATAAAGCCAGTGCCGCCCCACTGAACCTATATAAAACCAGGTTTATAAAGCCAGTGCCGCCCCACTGACCCCATATAAAACCAGGTTTATAAAGCCAGTGCCGCCCCACTGACCCTATATAAAACCAGGTTTATAAAGCCAGTGCCGCCCCACTGACCCTATATAAAACCAGGTTTATAAAGCCAGTGCCGTCCCACTGACCCCATATAAAACCAGGTTTATAAAGCCAGTGCCGCCCCACTGACCCCATATAAAACCAGGTTTATAAAGCCAGTGCCGCCCCACTGACACTATATAAAACCAGGTTTATAAAGCCAGTGCCGCCCCACTGACCCTATATAAAACCAGGTTTATAAAGCCAGTGCCGCCCCACTGACCCTATATAAAACCAGGTTTATAAAGCCAGTGCCGCCCCACTGACCCTATATAAAACCAGGTTTATAAAGCCAGTGCCGCCCCACTGACCCTATATAAAACCAGGTTTATAAAGCCAGTGCCGCCCCACTGACACTATATAAAACCAGGTTTATAAAGCCAGTGCCGCCCCACTGACCCCATATAAAACCAGGTTTATAAAGCCAGTGCCGCCCCACTGACCCTATATAAAACCAGGTTTATAAAGCCAGTGCCGCCCCACTGACCCTATATAAAACCAGGTTTATAAAGCCAGTGCCGTCCCACTGACCCCATATAAAACCAGGTTTATAAAGCCAGTGCCGCCCCACTGACCCCATATAAAACCAGGTTTATAAAGCCAGTGCCGCCCCACTGACACTATATAAAACCAGGTTTATAAAGCCAGTGCCGCCCCACTGACCCTATATAAAACCAGGTTTATAAAGCCAGTGCCGTCCCACTGACCCCATATAAAACCAGGTTTATAAAGCCAGTGCCGCCCCACTGACCCCATATAAAACCAGGTTTATAAAGCCAGTGCCGCCCCACTGACACTATATAAAACCAGGTTTATAAAGCCAGTGCCGCCCCACTGACCCCATATAAAACCAGGTTTATAAAGCCAGTGCCGCCCCACTGACCCTATATAAAACCAGGTTTATAAAGCCAGTGCCGCCCCACTGACCCTATATAAAACCAGGTTTATAAAGCCAGTGCCGCCCCACTGACCCTATATAAAACCAGGTTTATAAAGCCAGTGCCGCCCCACTGACCCTATATAAAACCAGGTTTATAAAGCCAGTGCCGCCCCACTGACCCTATATAAAACCAGGTTTATAAAGCCAGTGCCGCCCCACTGACCCCATATAAAATCAGGTTTATAAAGCCAGTGCCACCCCACTGACCCTATATAAAACCAGGTACTATGGTATGGAAGATCATCAAGCTCATTCTATAATAATACAATACATTATTTTAAATTATTTTATAATGATTTCGCCTGTAGGCTTTTCATATCATTTTCAAGCCTTCCTTTATTGAGAGCCGGGCAATTCAAAGAGGAATTGTGTTAAAGGCAGGACAAGCATTAACTGTCTCAGTGACTGAACATAACTCTTCATGTGCACAATCGTTTTTGAGTCACGTGATCGGCTCCTGTAATCTGTAATGTTTGAATTGACCGATGGTGTGCAGACACTGTCTGCTTCCACTGGATGGCCGGTAGACCAGCGCATCTGTCATTTTGATGACGATGATTCTTCTTAGTTGATACAGACATACCTTCATCATGAACGAGGCTGGTAGGATGGGGGTGTGTGTAGAAACATGAGCAGATAAGAGACAGCATGGACATCTCCTTGATCTTGTCCATGTAGGCTGTAGACATAGAGACAATAGATTCCATGTTTGTTACATCACCACGGCACAAGCAGTTCATCATGATGTGCATTCAGCTGGCTGCTTTGGCTTTATTCAAATATTACCATAGTTATGTCATTGTTTATTGCACCAAAACCTACAACGTGAGGTCCCATAAATGCAAAATAACACAGACACACAGACACACAGCCACACAGACACACAAACACACAGCTACACAGCCACACAGACACACACAGCCACACAGAGACACACAGAGACACACAGAGATACACAGACACACAGCCACACAGAGACACACAGCCACACAGACACACAGAGACACACAGCCACACAGATACACAGACACACAGAGACACACAGCCACACACAGACACACACACACACACACACAGCAGTGTAATCAACAGGAAATGGCCTATGTTGCTCATATTACAGAGTGAAAAACGAGCTCATCTTAAAACGAATAAAAACAAATGTACGATAGGCCTATTGAAAAACTCTTGCACAGTTAATGTTTCTTCCCCGGGGAATGGATAGTGATGCATCGCCCATGCCTCCAAAAATCAATAAAGCCATTAGGGTGGCCTGGACACTAGTGACATATGACTCTCGTTGCTAAGACGCTCTGAGTTCTGCCTTGGTTTCCTAGAAACATACTTATATAAATCCAAGAATAATAATAACGATAATCATTATCATTATAATTGTATCATATGACATTACAAGAAAACAGTTACTATATTGGACATTTCTGATGATACAAAGCAGTTAAGTCATCTGTGCTAGTACTTGACTACCACATTCAATAGCCTCTATAACAAATGGTCAACTTGTGTGTGGATAACATCTGTGGACACCCGAGGATAGAAATTATTTGACTATCCTACACCTTCAGTCCCTAGTGCCGCACCCTTTGTGTGTCCATGGCATGTGTTTGAGAATTTGAAAGCCTTAAAGCATTCTTTCTTTGGCTTCTTCTTCCTGTCGCTCTTTCAGTCTTAATCCGTTTCTCTCTCCCTCTCAGGTAACTTGTCAAGAGGAACAGAACGCATGATTACATAGCAACACATTTTGCGCAATCATGCTGATTAATGTCAAACTTGAAACTCAAGGTCTGTTGTGACCGTTGACACAAGCGCCTTAGGATGCCCACATTCCACAGAAAACAATCAAATGGAAGGAACGTTCGTTCCTTTGTGTTTGGTTACTTTGAAAGTAACCCTAATCCTGTCGATTCTCCTGTATAACTTTAGATCCATGTCCTTAAGGAGCAGGTAGGGGCTAGTGAACTTTAGATCCATGTCCTTAAGGAGCAGGTAGGGGCTGGTGAACTTTAGATCCATGTCCTTAAGGAGCAGGTAGGGGCTAGTGAACTTTAGATCCATGTCCTTAAGGAGCAGGTAGGGGCTAGTGAACTTTAGATCCATGTCCTTAAGGAGCCGTTAAGGATCCTACAGTACATGCCGACTGGACATGAGGGATCTAACCCATAAACGCTTGTCTGGGAGGGAAACACCCTAACCACTAGACTAACTGGCCCCTATCAAAGGGGACCGGGAGTGTATTTAGTTCATGTGTTCATTTGATGCAGGTTGTGTGTTGTTTCATGTTTACTGCTGAATCGGTAGCATGCTACTAACAGTAGCAGGGCACTCCTTCTGAGCGGAGCTGCTTCACATGGGGAGAGGGGACAAAGAGGGATTTCATGTGAGGTAATGACTGTGTGAAGACTATGCTTCATCAACTCATTTCAAATCAGAAACTCACTTATGCAAATAAGCTAAAGCAAATGGGCCCCCTATTATAATCATATGTTTCTTTTCTATTGTTATTTAATTATTATAATTTAGTTCTAGTTCTATCATCTAGTTTGCTATTTCAAACTGGCAAACAACGGAAATGTTGGTTTACAAAATGATTCAAAGAATCGGAAATGGGTTCAATACGTTCCAGGCTTATGACTGTTTGAGACAACATCACTGTTGAGCGCTGATGTTAGAGGAAACAAGAACCTTCGAGTCCCTTCCTGCGAGAACAGGAAATGACTGCTGTTGACACAAAGCCTCAGAACGTGTCCCACCAGCTCATCTGTTACTGAGCGGTTCCTGTAGACAGAAACACACCCAGTTCTGCCCTGCGGGCTCCATCCCTCTCAATGGGCTCTTTGGCCATGTTCCCTCCCTGCTGGTCCTACACCCAACCTCGCTGTTACATGGCTGATGTGTTATTATTTATAACAAACATTGTGTATGAGTCTGTGTCTGTGTGTATTTATTCTATTGTTGTACTAGTTTGATTAATTAATATTTATATCCATACATACATGCAATTGTATTGACCTAAAATATGGGCATCAGATATAGGAATATCTGTCTGTAAATTCAAAGTACATTTGCAGACACAAAGTAGAGTCTTTGCCTGGTCACACGGCACATGCCCAAATAGGTTGTTATCACCATCATAAAGAGCACACAATGGTCTGCTTTGCACCTGAAGCTGGCAGCTAAAGCTCAACCCAGAGCTTTGATCTCTACTCGATACAGTTGTTTTGTCCAGCCAATAGCAAAAAAAATATAGCAAAGACAGACAGCGTTTGTAACTTGTGATCGGGTCGTCTTCCTCTCTCCTCGTCTTGCGCAGGCTCTAGCATGCATGGCTCTGCAGCAGGACCCATCACTGCCTGTCTACCTGAGGGTGTCTCGGAGCAGGAGGGGGAGGAGTGTTGCTATGACAACTGGAATCCCCGAGGGCTCAGATTGCACCCACACAGGGCAAGGCAAAGCAAGTAAACGCAGACAGACAGACAGACAGACTTCATCACACACTGCTGGTGAAGAATCACACTCACACACACAACCTGCTGTCACTCGTGTTTGGATTGGAACTAAATATTGTTCTATGTAAATGTGAGTTTCCCTTTAGTTAAGTCTTTGTTAACTACGCTTATTTTTGGCAGGGATCATGTACAAAAACAATGATCACAGAGAGAGGAGATGCTTGAACCGGAATTAGCTACTAGCAAATTTGCATCAGCAGTCCATTTGCATCAAATGTACTGGCTGAAAAAACAAGCACTGAAGAGAAGGATCTGTGTCAGACCCCATAGTGTAAGGATCTTAAGGGCGCTGTTGGAAGGACCTATTCCAAATGAAGGAGGTTTTCCCTGATGAATTATATATGCTGTATATAGTTACATTGAAGCTTGAGTGAAGGCTTGATGAGTTGATTTAGTTGTTTTTTTTGTCATTTTTCAGTTTGTGTTTGAATAAGACTACTTTCTAGTTTTATAAATAATAGTACAATAAAAAATAAAAAATACGGAGTCAAATGATAGGGAAGAAGCAAATTTAGAAATGCTCGTTCACTACCTCCCAATTTCCATGCTTCAAATGATTCAAAAATGTTTACTGTAGTTTACTTTAGTAATCCCCATGTGGAAATGAATCCAACCCATGCTGCACACACACACACACACACACACACACACACACTCCACTTTGTCAGCCCAGTGCAGTGAGTCACTCTGAGTGTGTCAGAGAGGAGCCTCTATTGAGGACTCAGCATCATCTCATCCATGTCTGAAGAACACGGTGACTTCATCAACTCAACCTTTACTGACGCTCAGGTCCACCCGTCCGCTGCTCCACCCATACAGCTTAAAATGGCGGCCCTTTTACCTTTATTAGCAGTGAGAGCAAGTGTGTGTGTGTGGCAGTATGGATCACAGGCCCTGGAAGGCTTCTGCCTTACACGAGCTCTGGTCTCTGCTGCTAGGCACGCTTTACATGTTGGTGGTGCATCCTTTCCTTCTTCATGGGGTTCGGTTGTTCATGCTTGTTTGTGGTTAATAGCTCATCACTGATGTAAGAACAGGATTGGAACAGTGAACCCCACCCAAGCAGTGGGGTTCATTGTTCTGCTTGATGTTCCCCTCACGGGGTAATGTCATTATGTGGGCTACAAAGGATGACCACCGACAGCTCAGCTCTTCTTCTCAATGCCCAAGGGGTTCCCCGACCGTGAGGCAAGGCTGTGGGATGTTTGGGGCTTTAAAAGCTATTCCTGACGCAGTGATCCTGGATAAACAGGTAACAAGTGCTACAAGTCACTCCATTTATGTACAGGTATCGAACTTACATCAACGGACATACACTTACAGGGCCCAGAGACATAGAAGGAGCAGAGCCCTTCTGATTACCTACAGATTACAGCCACACCTGTCCTTGTGCTACACCTCTGTCATAAGGGTCCCTTAGTAAGATCCATGTTCCCGAAAGGCACTGCCGATGTCACAAAAACTGGCCTTTTGGCGTGGCAATACCAGTGAATGTAGTTTGCTGCACTGCAATCCATGTAGATGGCTCTGCCCAGCAGGGGCTAATGGGCTGATCGCTGCTTCTAGAACAGTCCCTTCCACTGCAGTCGCTTTGGCCACATTGGCAAATACATATATCTGTGTATCATTCTATCTACGTCTATTTCTAGAGATTGTTGGACACACACGCAATGCATGATCATTGCTTTTGAGCAACATATACAACTTGCTCAAGGATGCCTACAGTACAGGTAGACTGGACATGGGGGATACAAGAGCAATACTATATTCTACTAAAACCACCAAACCCAGGTTGCCATGACGATGTCGCAGCACTGCATCCCTGACTGATCGACATCACAGGCTGCAGATGGATGCAGAGGCTGCACCCCCAGCCCTGCTCGCTATGCTAACACGCCTTTATGATGAACTGACTGCACCCCCAGCCCTGCTCGCTATGCTAACACGCCTTTATGATGAACTGACTGCACCCCCAGCCCTGCTCGCTATGCTAACACGCCTTTATGATGAACTGACTGCACCCCCAGCCCTGCTCGCTATGCTAACACGCCTTTATGATGAACTGACTGCACCCCCAGCCCTGCTCGCTATGCTAACACGCCTTTATGATGAACCCGAGCCCCTGCACAGCAGCCGTAACACACAGCGGTCTCCACACAGAATGAGTGACTCCCAGCTTCCCTCTCTACCTTACCTGATACGGTGCTCGTCATGGCTGCAGAGGGTGGAGGAGAATCCACAGGGATGTCGCTGGATGGAGGAGAGGAGAGGATGTGAGAGGGAGAAGAAAACGAAAGAGAGAGAGAGAGGGAGATTTGGGCGTGGGGATCTGTGCGCCTGATTGGTGCAGTGCACAAGCCCCACCACTTCACTGAAGAACAATAGGTGGCTGGAGGGAGGGGGCTTAATGAGTGTGTGTGTGTGTGTGTGTGTGTGTGTGTGTGTGTGTGTGTGTGTGTGTGTGTGTGTGTGTGTGTGTGTGGCGTCACTTGCCTCAAGCAAAGAAAGGAGGAAAGCAATATCCTCACATGCATGCATGTACACACACACACACACACACACACACACACACACTCACACACACTCACACACTCACACACACACACATTCACAGACGCATCTCTGAAGTGAAGTTCACATCCATGCAAGACATCTCCTTAGTTCATAATTCACTTTGAACATATATTCATATCAAGCTGATGGGGTGCAGGAATATACCGATGACAGAAACACTGTTGTGAAGACATTTACAATTCATATTATGCCCAAAACAAAACTGGAGAAGCAAAGAAAATTAGGAATGTTTTATATAATATATTTGCATATTTACATTGAACTCAACCATCTACTGATTAGCCAAACTGTCAATGTAAAGCTAGTCCAAAACAACAGCATGAGAATGACCTTGTGCTTGATGGGGGGGGGGGGGGGGGGGGGGGGGGGGCTCACTGGGAGGTTAAAGGTCATTTAGACTGGATGAGACAGATATAAATCAAGGCCAGCTCACTGTGAGTGGGTCACTCTTATTAATTGGAGTGAAGCTGGAAACAGTCAACAGGAAACAAGGGTACCCTTTTTCCTAGTTATGACTAAAACCAATACAATCTCCGAAATATCTCCTAATCTCCTATATCTCATAAATCTCCTTTTTTTAAATCAGGCATTATTAAGCTTTCTTTCTGCTCATCAAGTGGCTCCCTATTGATCTGATTAATGGAAATAAAGTGAATGAATAGCTTTGCCCCAGAACAGCTGTGCCCCATTTTAAAACCACACAAGGTAGAACAGGACCTGTGCCACAAAGGGAGTTTATAAGTGTAATAAAACAGAATGTGGAAGTGACAATGTTGTCACTGCAGTCATTAACTCATAGTCTCCATCCCCACCATGAGTGTGTACCTCTGACTTTAATCACACACACACACACACACACACACACACACACACACACACACAACCATTATAAATCAATGTATAAATAAAAGTTACAAAATGGTTTGACAACTAGACATTGAAGACTATTGTAACAATGTAAAATGCTGTACACGCCTCCTAGGTGGCTTTTACTGGGCTCCTGCGTAACAAGGATACACGGTGGTGGTGTTGAGACCGCTTTGCTGCAGAGGTTGATGGACAAAGCGGGCATGGGCTCCATGTTGTCATGCAGGAGATCTCTCCCTGAGTGTGTGCGGTGATGGCCTGGTGCTCCATGCAGGAGATCTCTCCCTGAGTGTGTGCGGTGATGGCCTGGTGCTCCATGCTGTCATGCAGGAGATCTCTCCCTGAGTGTGTGCGGTGATGGCCTGGTGCTCCATGCTGTCATGCAGGAGATCTCCCTGAGTGTGTGCGGTGATGGCCTGGTGCTCCATGCAGGAGATCTCTCCCTGAGTGTGTGCGGTGATGGCCTGGTGCTCCATGCTGTCATGCAGGAGATCTCCCTGAGTGTGTGCGGTGATGGCCTGGTGCTCCATGCTGTCATGCAGGAGATCTCCCTGAGTGTGTGTGGTGATGCTGGTTTAACCTGTGCACACTGATTACTCAATGTGCAACCGGTGTGCAGCCTCACCAGCCTGGTCACAGTGCTCACACACTGCCCTGCACACAGCTGGCTCCAGCCTGGTCACAGTGCTCACACACTGCCCTGCACACAGCTGGCTCCAGCCTGGTCAGTGCTCACACACTGCCCTGCACACAGCTGGCTCCAGCCTGGTCACAGTGTTCACACACTGCCCTGCACACAGCTGGCTCCAGCCTGGTCACAGTGTTCACACACTGCCCTGCACACAGCTGGCTCCAGCCTGGTCAGTGTTCACACACTGCCCTGCACACAGCTGGCTCCAGCCTGGTCACAGTGTTCACACACTGCCCTGCACACAGCTGGCTCCAGCCTGGTCACAGCACAGTCCTGTCCCTCCCAGAGGTCCCGCCCTTAGATAAAAGGAGGTCAGGTCATTGTGTATTATTGGTTGTTTGATGCATAGCTGAGACCTCCACTGGTATTGCTGTGCTTCCTCATTAGATGTAGCCCTCCATGCATCCAGTGGCACATTACTAGCAACAATGCATAAGGCCATGTAATGGCCTTTTTTAAATAAACAATGATGTTGGGTGCCCCAAATGCTATTTATTTTATTTATCATAGTTATCATATAAATAATAGTTGCCCCTCAATTGTTACATTGTTATTATTAGAAATAATGTGGAACAAAATGTAAAGGATGTTCTGCTATAGAACAATAAACAAACATGAGGATACTGTAGGTGCCATTAGCTCACAAATGGCTTTAGACTAAAGGCAGGAAGTGTAAAAGAGAAGTAACCAGTTGAGTTAATATTAGAAAGTACATATTTGATTGTGAGGAACAGAAGCAACAGCATTATGAAACCCAGATGTTGGGATGGCTACAAATTGCAAACTGAAAACTGCATTTGCGCATAATTGCAAAAAGAACGTGGCTATTATTGTTATTACACTATTTATATTATGGTTATTACACTATTTATATTCTATTCATCTGCCCCGTGCATGTGCACATCAGCCACGTGCACATCAGCCACGTGCACATCAGCCACGTGCACATCAGCCCGTGCACGTGCACATTAGGATAGTGCACATCACACACACCTCAGCAGCTCTCCGGGAAGAAGCCGGAGGGGAATCCCTGCTCATGTGATAGTATGTCGCACAACTGGTAGGGAAATGCTTCCTTGTACTACTAATAGTGGTATGTCGCACAACTGGTAGGGAAATGCTTCCTTGTACTACTAATAGTGGTATGTCGCACAACTGGTAGTGAAATGCTTCCTTGTCCTACTAATAGTGGTATGTCGCACAACTGGTAGTGTTCTGCCTCCTCATAAACCTAGTACTGGTATGGGTCCTCATACAACTGGTAGTGTTCTGCCTCCTCATAAACCTTGTACTGGTATGGGTCCTCATATAACTGGTAGTGGTATGGGTCCTCATATAACTGGTAGTGGTATGGGTCCTCATATCTGGTAGTGGTATGGGTCTTCATATAACTGGTAGTGGTATGGGTCCTCATATCTGGTAGTGGTATGGGTCCTCATATAACTGGTAGTGGTATGGGTCCTCATATAACTGGTAGTGGTATGGGTCCTCATATAACTGGTAGTGGTATGGGTCCTCATATAACTGGTAGTGGTATGGGTCCTCATATAACTGGTAGTGGTATGGGTCCTCATATAACTGGTAGTGGTATGGGTCCTCATATCTGGTAGTGGTATGGGTCCTCATATAACTGGTAGTGGTATGGGTCCTCATAACTGGTAGTGGTATGGGTCTTCATATAACTAGTACTGGTATGGGTCCTCATATAACTAGTACTGGTATGGGTCCTCATAACTAGTACTGGTATGGGTCCTCATATAACTGGTAGTGGTATGGGTCTTCATAGTGAAAGCTTTCAAAGTAAAAGCATGAAACTGGGTAACCATGTCCAGATTGTGTGTGTATTCTGTCCATCATGGTTTGTGATACTGGGTTATGGTCTGTAATAAATACTAGTAAATGCAACAAAGTGCCTGTCCCTTTAAGCGGCTGGACTTTGTTTTACTCTCAGCAGCGGAGTCACTACGGACAGGAACTGGACAGACCAAAGGTCATACAAAAGGCCATAAACCTCTATCACTCATACAACATGAAGCCTGTTCACCCCATGGCAACAGTTCAAACCTCTATCACTCATACAACATGAAGCCTGTTCACCCCATGGCAACAGTTCAAACCTCTTGCCTCGCCTGAAAACCTTTTCCTTCTTCTAGTGTGAAAACCACATCGTTTAATTATTTGACACACAATAGATCACTTCCAAAGTGTTTATCATTTTAAATACTTGAATTAGCAAATAAATTGTCAAATGCACTTTGCAGATAATATAAAGTTCCATTTTACTGTATGAAATAATTCAAGGCAAGAGCAGTTCAGAGTACAAAAGTTATTTTAATCAATGTGTAAAATGCAGTGGATCTCCCTTGGCTGCATTTCAAGGTACTTTCTAGCTCTTGTTTAGTAACCAGACGGAAAAGAGAACAGGCCAGCTGACGTGTACTCATCAAGGTTTCTATACACATCAGAAACAAAGATACACTTCACATCCTATTTAGTGTCGGATAAAAAAAGAAAAAGGAATGTTCCACGCAGAAGAGAGGGGAGGTTCACAGGTCCTCGATCGGTACGATAGGTTACCTCAAACAAAACCTCTCACATAGTGTACCTTTACAGGGCCCCACGCAGGGCCTCACATAGGGCCGTGAGAAACGACGGCTCGACCCCACAGCAGGGAGGAAACAGGAACAAACGAGAGAGAGGTGGACCGACTCCTGCACTTTAACCAGAGGGTAAATAGATGGGGGGGGGGGGGGGGGGGGGGGGGCACGAGCTGGGCCTTGAGGGAGGGGTCCCAGCTTCTCATGTGATGTCCTTCTGTCTCGGAGGCCGGTGGAGGTTCCTCACCACACATTTCACCATCCACTCGATCCCTTCGTTGACCCCCTCCCTGCAACACAGTTTAAACCCATATGAGCATCACTTAAAACCCTGTGCTACGTCACAAAGGCTTCATGTCATTATGATGGCTACTATCACTATTATCACACCAATATTGGCTTTCATTTACCATCAATGAATCAGCTTCAAATTGTCGCCAATTAAAAGCAAACTAAATTTAACTAAGAGTAAGTAAACAAAAGAGGTTCTTAACAGGTTGCCTAAAAAGTCTAATTTTAAAGGGCAATTTTCATATGGGCAGCCATTACCATTATCTCCTATTTAAACCCCCACCACGCGGTGGGACGTTCTGAGCCATTACAAGCTATTTCAAAATCTAGCTGACATCTCCAGCCCAGATAAAGTGCCCTGGCAGCTGTATGAGGAGCCTGGAGGTGCCCACACAAGAGGACCGGTCAGCCTCGCCCTATGGGGTCGAGGGGGGAAGCCAGACCTAGCGCTGAGGCTAGGCTGAGGCTGGGGCTAGGCTGGGGCTAGGCTGGGGCTAGGCTGAGGCTAGGCTCAGGCTAGGCTGAGGCTGGGGCTAGGCTGGGGCTAGGCTGGGGCTAGGCTGAGGCTAGGCTCAGGCTAGGCTGAGGCTGGGGCTAGGCTGGGGCTAGGCTGAGGCTGGGGCTAGGCTGAGGCTGGGGCTAGGCTGAGGCTGGGGCTAGGCTGAGGCTAGGCTGAGGCTGGGGCTAGGCTGAGGCTAGGCTGAGGCTGGGGCTAGGCTGGGGCTAGGCTGAGGCTGGGGCTAGGCTGAGGCTGGGGCTAGGCTGAGGCTCGGGCTAGGCTGAGGCTGGGGCTAGGCTGAGGCTAGGCTGAGGCTGGGGCTAGGCTGAGGCTAGGCTGAGGCTAGGCTGAGGCTGGGGCTAGGCTGAGGCTGGGGCTAGGCTGGGGCTAGGCTGAGGCTGGGGCTAGGCTGAGGCTGGGGCTAGGCTGAGGCTCGGGCTAGGCTGAGGCTAGGCTGAGGCTCGGGCTAGGCTGGGGCTAGGCTGAGGCTGGAGCTAGGCTGAGGCTAGGCTGAGGCTGGGGAGGCATCACTGTGTTACGGGGATGCCTCCCCAGCCTAGCACTGAGGCTAGGCTGGGCTAGGCTGAGGCTGGGGCTAGGCTGAGGCTGAGGCTAGGCTGGGGCTAGGCGCATACCCCGGTGAATGAAAGAAATCTAAATCAAATAAAAACCAACACTGAACTTGTGTTGGCTACATGGCGAAAGTCCAACCTAGCATCCAGCGCTTTGTTCAGCTCATTCAGTCTTGTGTGTTAATTTACTAGACAAGTCCTCCTGACCTATGTGATGGACCGTCAAATGTCAATGTCATGTACTAGCATGTCCTTACTGCAGGGTAAACTCCAGTGGACCTGATACTTTTGCACATTTTAATCGCGATGCACACATCCTTTCCGGCCTAGCGTACTCACCCAGTCAGGGCGGTGCACGGCTGCACCAGGCAATCCCTCTTGCCTATCTTGGGCGCACAGTCGCTGAAGGCTGTTTTAATGTCTGGCACAGACAGGCAGTTCTAGACAAGATAAAGAGTAGCAGAGGATATATGAGGACGGTTGAAGGACACAATGTTTCACAAAGTAACCCTTGCTCCTATTCCTTGTCTGTTTAAAAACACCTTACATAGTTAAGTTCACCATTACCTGAGAGTTTGCTGCCATCTACATGTTAACAAATAAAACTACACATAAGAATAAACAAAAACACAATTTGATTATTATTCCACAATAGGAACAATTAGGTTGTTGTCAGCTGGTTCTCTATCATCTTAAAGCCTCTTTGGTTCCTTCAAATATTTCATTATTTATGTGAGGCAGTTCCCCTGGCAAAAAGGTAGAAGTCACCAATAGAGACACTGCCAGGCCAGCACCATTGGCAGCAGGCAGCTTCTGCATTCAGTTTCCCCACCAAGCAACTGTTTAGAACCAAGATGGCTGCCGGGGGAATAAAGCAAACAGACAGAAGCTGGGGGTAATCTGCAAACCCCCAGCTGAGTCCTATCGCCAATCAGGACAGTGATCAGTACCAAAGCCACACCAAAAAGGTGAACAGGACCCAGGAAAGGTGTGTGGGGCCCCTAGTATACCACCAGGTGTGAGTGTGATCAGCCATTACAAGCCCTTTGAAATGCTGCTCCTGGTGGTATAATAGCGGCCCTTTAAAGAGAAGGTCTTAATGAAAAGTTGAAGCTCTTGTTGATGCCAGCCTGAGCAGAAGGCAGAATATTAATACCCCAGACTGGGTAGGAGTCTGGTTGGATGAATTAACAGTTCAGTTTGATTGTTCTCCATGGTTGTTATTGCACGGGAAGTTTGGCAAATTCAATGCACTGCGGGAGCATCAAAACACATGTTGACTAATGTGGCCCACAGCGGACTTCCATGAATGCAGACATTTCCATGAACGTCTTTCAGGAAGCCGTTCCCATTGTAGGAACTATGTTGAGGTGTAGTGGCTGCTATCGTAGTGCTCGGTCGTTTAGAGACAGTTCTTTCAGGAAGCCGTTCCCTTTGTAGGAACTATGTTGAGGTGTAGTGGCTGCTATCGTAGTGCTCGGTCGTTTAGAGACAGTTCTTTCAGGAAGCCGTTCCCTTTGTAGGAACTATGTTGAGGTGTAGTGGCTGCTATCGTAGTGCTCGGTCGTTTAGAGACAGTTCTTTCAGGAAGCCGTTCCCTTTGTAGGAACTATGTTGAGGTGTAGTGGCTGCTATCGTAGTGCTCGGTCGTTTAGAGACAGTTCTTTCAGAAAGTGCACACACCATCGTGGATTAAAGCGACAACGTAGCCAGTTTCACATCAGGAATTTGCGGGGAGAGGCCTTGTCCTGTAGATAAGAGCTTCAGCAAACACGGGCGGTGTGATACGATCTACTCTTTTTGTGCAAACCAAAGAAAAACAACGGAGACTGAAGCCCGTTCTCAAGTGAGATGCAGGCTGGTTATTGCATCCTTGAACTGAGATCAATGAAATAGGCTGAGTGTACAGTTTAGCCTACCCTTTTTGAGCCAGCACAATTTAAAGAGGACTTGTGTTAAACGCAGGACAAACATTAATTGATCCAGTGACTGAACATAATGACGGCACGCCTTGTCCACAATTTGTCTTGTGCACAGTTTTGAGTCACGTGATCGGCTCCTGCAATCTGCAAATGTCAAGCTGATCGGCCGACCACGTGTGTATGGCGTATATCGGCTGACAATGATCTGTGGCCGAGCAATCGCTACATCACGAAAATGCAGTCATAACATCGTAATAAAAGCAAAGAAATGCTGGATCGGCCAATAGACACGAGTGGACTATTTGGTAGAGATATGTCCCTACCAATGCTAGGCTACAGGATAACTGAATTGGCCCCTGTGATAACGTGGACTGCTAACAGTATGCAACAGTTGAACCGCCTTTAGACATGCCATTATGTAGGGCTGTCGAGTCCTAACCAGTCCCAAGTTCGGTTGGCCCATACGCAGTTCCTTTCATAAGGAAAAAAAGCTTCATCCAAGCCATTTCAATCTTAAAACATTATTTTCATCTGTGGCTCGTCTGGTGTGTGCTTTATCCTGAAGCCCTGCCCTAACTCGGACTCAGACCACATTATCTACCCGGTAGAGCAGAGTGCACTGTGGCCGATTAAGTTAATCTAGATATTTGTTTCTTCTATCTACCTTCTTTGGTGGACTCCAGCCCTACCGTGTGCTGACCACTGAGAAAGTCGAATGAGTTAGCTGGTAGGAGTGTGGCTGAACCAACTAGAATCTGTGTGGCTACACAAAGATGGTGTTGCTGTTTCTGTAGTGAACGTGCATTAATACTATGTGGGATGAAACATTATGAATGCCTTCTTGGCAACGCTGAAGTAAGGGACCCAAAAATAAAGAGTACCTCTACATCCTGCTTATTGGCCAAGACCAGCAGCGGGACTCCATCCAAGGACTCGCTGGTGATCATTTTCTCTGAAAGAGGTGCAGACAGAGCAGTGGAGTCAGGGAACTGCTGACCGTAAACTGGATTGACTGGTCTACGTACGGGACCATCCACATTACGCCTCAGAGATACGAACTGCAGATCCTAAACTGGATTGACTGGTCTACGTACGGGACCATCCACATTACGCCTCAGAGACACGAACTGCAGATCCTAAACTGGATTGACTGGTCTACGTACGGGACCATCCACATTACGCCTCACAGAAACAACGCACATCTTCCCAGCGCTGCCTTTTAACTTCAATGTCACGAGTACACAAGGGGTACACAAGGGGTACACAAGGGGTACACAAGGGGTACAGCATTTCTGACCCCGAGTGTGTATGAACCAACGACCAAAGAAGTTGGGAGTTTGCTCAATTAATTTATAAGATGTGGAAAAATAAATACAGCCACATGAAAAAGATGTAGAGAAACAATTCAAATGTACTGCCTTAAGCGGAAAATCCAGGTTCTGATTTTGCCGACCTCATTTTATTCTTGTCTGGCTGTAAAAACATGATACTCAGTGATTAGTTTAGTTGACACTAAAACCTCTACAGAGGGGGACATGTTGCTAACCTCTGGGAGGTGTTCACCTATTTAGTGTATGCGCAGGTCAGCGACTGGCACCACCATGCTGCTGCAGGAGTGTGATTCAGGCGTTTATGGGTAGAGAGCAAGGCAAAGAGCATGTGTCCATGCTGCTGCAGGAGTGTGATTCAGGCGTTTATGGGTAGAGAGCAAGGCAAAGAGCATGTGTCCATGCTGCTGCAGGAGTGTGATTCAGGCGTTTATGGGTAGAGAGCAAGGCAAAGAGCATGTGTCCATGCTGCTGCAGGAGTGTGATTCAGGCGTTTATGGGTAGAGAGCAAGGCAAAGAGCATGTGTCCATGCTGCTGCAGGAGTGTGATTCAGGCGTTTATGGGTAGAGAGCAAGGCAAAGAGCATGTGTCCATGCTGCTGCAGGAGTGTGATTCAGGCGTTTATGGGTAGAGAGCAAGGCAAAGAGCATACGTACCAAAGGCCTCCTTTGATTCTGAGAGGCGCTCTTCATCTGTTGAGTCGATCACATAGATGACCCCGTGGGACTCTGCATAGTACTAATGGGATTGAGCATTTGGAAACGGGATTCAAGAGCAAGAAATAATTTAACCAAAAATCACTATTGCTATCCTTCGTTTTATTAACCTATTTAGAAAAGTAAGAGAAGAAACTTGAGCTTGTATGATTAGCAATAAAAAAAATGCTGTTTCATTTAAGTTTAGAAAATAAACATGTATGATGAAGTTATTAATTTGATGAAAAGTCCCTAGTAACTAGTGCTGTTTACTTACTTTGTCCCACAAAGACTGGAGCTCATCCTGACCTCCAAGATCCCAGAACATGAGGCGAGCATTGCCAACGTCAATGGTCCCGACTGGAAAACATCAGACACGACAAGCAAGGGAACTGAAGTGTTGGGCAAGGTTTTAGAATTGGATGCATTGGAAATTGCTTTTGCAAACTCTTACTGTTCAGGCCAACTGTAGTGGTGATCTTTGACAAACTCATCCCTTTGTAGTTCTTACTGAACTTTGTTTTTGTCTGTTCCAGAAAGGTCTGCCAGATAATGGACACAGAGAATTGCAGGATGACGCCAACAGTGTTATGAGCACAAAACAAGGTTATAATTGTTCATTTATTTGCACTGACGGTTTGTTTAACATGCAGCTGAGTAACGTTAACCACAAACAAACCATCATCCTAAGAGTGAACACAGCCTAAATGTAGCCTACCGTTTTCCCTGCATTATCCAGCCCAAGGATCAGTATGCAGTACTCGTCCTTCTGGAACATATACTTGTACAGCCCAGATAATAACGTATACATGTCGAAAGAAATGCTACACAACCAGAGCTAACGCAAGCTAACGTTAGTTAGGCAGCTAACGTTAGTTAATTCAGCTGACGCGAGGCCAAAAAGAGAGAGAGAGACGAGTCCAGGCTCATGATCAATAAATAGATTGAGTTATGTCTGCACGTTCCTATTCATCGTATACAAGACATTATTTTACACTTTAATCGAAATGAACTGTCCTAGTTACTGGTTGTTGCTACGTCAATACGGAACTGCGACGCTTTGCATTCTGGGAAGTGAAGTGCATAATAACGAT
Source organism: Lota lota (assembly GCA_026745465.1). Lineage (NCBI taxonomy): Eukaryota > Metazoa > Chordata > Actinopteri > Gadiformes > Lotidae > Lota > Lota lota. Next base: position 358,627 of record JACYXH010000626.1, on the reverse strand, counting down.
CAGGGTCGTTCACATGGAGAACCAGTGCACATCACGCTGCACGATTTGGGAATAAGCTAATTAAACCTATCGTTTAATTACTTAAATACAACGGTATACTATGATTCAATGCAAGTCATTTTCATATGTTTGCACCCAAAATGACATTGCTCGGTTGAAGCTTTGTCCCAGAGCCACAGAAAGACATTGCTCTATTGAAGCTCTGTCCCAGAGCCACAGAAAGACATTGCTCTATTGAAGCTCTGTCCCAGAGCCACAGAAAGACATTGCTCTATTGAAGCTCTGTCCCAGAGCCACAGAAAGACATTGCTCTATTGAAGCTCTGTCCCAGAGCCACAGAAAGACATTGCTCTATTGAAGCTCTGTCCCAGAGCCACAGAAAGACATTGCTCTATTGAAGCTCTGTCCCAGAGCCACAGAAAGACATTGCTCTATTGAAGCTCTGTCCCAGAGCCACAGAAAGACATTGCTCTATTGAAGCTCTGTCCCAGAGTCACAGAAAGACATTGCTCTATTGAAGCTCTGTCCCAGAGTCACAGAAAGACATTGCTCTATTGAAGCTCTGTCCCAGAGCCACAGAAAGACATTGCTCTATTGAAGCTCTGTCCCAGAGCCACAGAAAGACATTGCTCTATTGAAACTCTGTCCCAGAGCCACAGAAAGACATTGCTCTATTGAAGCTCTGTCCCAGAGTCACAGAAAGACATTACTCTATTGAAGCTCTGTCCCAGAGTCACAGAAAGATGACTCTATGGCCCTCCCACCTTTTGAAAAGCTATACAAAAAAATACATTTGCTGTAAAAGATTGATTTGATCCAAGCAACAAACATATGGTATTTCTGAATTATGGTCTCTAGTTGGTTTAATTCGTGTTAATGTTTGTGACCATGTGACAGACAGAGGTGGAATAAAATGATCTATTAATGCTTTATTTGTGTGGAAAACATTATTTTACTGTCAGTAATGCGAAATTACTTCACAAAAGTTCCCAGACACAAACCATCTCCTGTCCCCTGTGAGAGAGGACAAATCCTTGGTCCATGCATTCATCACCAAAAATAACAGATTTACCAGTTGCTCCACACAAACAACAAATGAAGCAATGCTGCTTCTGCCACCTTGGTGAAAGCCAAGCCTCCCATTGCCCCGGTTGTCCCGCCCTGGTTGTGTGCAGCAGCATCAGTGTGACACCTCGTCACGTACGTGTGCCGCAGCAGACAGGTGTAGAAGGTCTTCGGGTTTTCAGACCTCGGATACAGCCCGTCCAGTTGGCCTGCGCAGAAGCCATCTTGTCGGTGGGCAACGGTGATGTTCTGGAAGCAGTCATGGTGGGGGAGGGGTGTCACCACGGTGACGGAGTTCTGGGCTTCCACGAGGGAGTCGCCAGCAGGGGTCATTGAGGTTGTGGGCAGGCCTATGTGCATATTTGTTTGTGATGTTTCTTCAAGTCTCCAGTCTGACCATGTAGAACATAGAATAATAATGCAATTGAGTTGAATTAAGCCAGACCCATTTCCACTCAAATAGGAAGGATGTGTGTGTGTCTTTACCTATATGGAGCATCCTTTTTAAATGGGACACCAGTGGATATTTGCCCTGCCCACAGAACTGGCCAGTGAAGTCATCCATGTCTAGTGTCCACAGAGCTGCCCCTCCAAAGGTGCTGTTCTGAAGGTAGCCCACCTGAAACAGAACACACAGAACACACAGAACAGGGCGCTGGTTCCCAGTTTATCTGCAAGATATTCATAGATTTAAGTTCAATTGCTGCTCTTTTTGCGGCGCTGGCTTTTGTATGAGTCCGGAGCAAGCCTTGTTGAGAAAGGGGGACTTACTTTAGTCAACTTATTCCTAATTAAATTCAATATAAATTAGATCTGCCTTATTATTATTACTCTTTTCTCCACAATTGCTCAAATAAAACATCCCTCATGAATGAGCATTGACCCTCATGAACGCTCAAACATTCAAAATGTGTGTTACTGCGCGAACCTTGGCATCGTAGCTGTCACGATTGTCAAAGCCGACCCACTCGTCCCCTTTAACCGCATATGGTACACGTTGACCATCGATCCACAAGACCGACGCCCCTCTGAGAAATGTGCAGATCTGTAGAAGGAGAAATGTCAGCTTAAATGTTTTCATCCAGGTTTGACCTTACATTAGGAACAATGCAATATTTATAAAACTACAGAATATTTATCTGGACAGTAAATATGTAAATATGTTTTGAAGATGTCATCTTTAGAACAAAGTAACTCTTCGTGAATGTAGTATCACCCTATAGGCAGACCCATTTATAGGAGAGACAAATGTTCAGCCATGACCGGAAGCCCCAGTGCTGTCATTGGTTAACGGCAGCATGTGAAAGTTCACCGTTGCAATTAGCAATTAGACAGCGTTGCAATGAGACAAAGCGCTGGCAGGGCGCCAGAGACCGCTGGGAAGAAGTGCTTGTGTGGGGAGAGGAGAAAAGGCTGCACGCAGGTTTTCTGTGACAACATACCACCACTCTAACTGTTGTTGAATGACAGACTAGGGTCCTGTAGTTTCCTTTTTATTATCTATATTTGACATATTGATGTAAAGTGATTTCTTCTATTACCTCAGTAGACCACACAATGGTAAAGCTAACATTAAAACCTCATTGGACTGGCCTGGGACAAGAAATCAATGGTAGAGCTAACATTATAACCTCGTTGGACTGGACTGGGACAAGAAATCAATGGTAGAGCTAACATTATAACCTCGTTGGACTGGACTGGGACAAGAAATCAATGGTAGAGCTAACATTAAAACCTCGTTGGACTGGACTGGGACAAGAAATCGGCCGTGGCATTTTGGCCTTGACCGGCCACCCCAATCTTTGACACGCATGCACATGTTTTTTTTGTGCACTCGCCAAGCACGCTCTGCTTTGAGCACCCTGTGTGCCGGCACCAGCAGGAACCTGCAAAAGTTCTTCAGCTCCCTTGGCCCCCTTGGCTCCCTTGGCCCCCTTGGCCCCCTTGGCGGAAGGTCCTGCACCAAACATATCAGTCAGCATCTGTCTGAAGGGCGCGTCTATTCTGGCCATTATCTGGGCCTCTCTCGTTTGGTCTTTTCCAGGGCTGCCAGAAGACCTTCGAGTGATGTCAGAGAGAAGCTGGGCGCGGCACATTTTTGGGGGGCAGTTTGGGATTGTAACTGCACGCTGAAGGCATTTATATTTGAAGTAAAGAAATCAAACTATTTACAGCCGTTCCCAAGTATCATAACCACTAATCCTAACCCCAGTCATAAAAAATGAACATAGAAATAAAACAGTTTTCGGCCACCAGAGGGATCACTACTGACCTGATCAATGATCACCACTGACCTGATCAATGATCACCACTGACCTGATCAATGATCACACTGACCTGATCAATGATCACACTGACCTGATCAGTGATCACCACTGACCTGATCAATGATCAGCATTGACCTGATCAATGATCACACTGACCTGATCAATGATCACACTGACCTGATCAGTGATCACCACTGACCTGATCAATGATCACACTGACCTGATCAATGATCACACTGACCTGATCAATGATCACCACTGACCTGATCAATGATCAGCATTGACCACCAGGTCTGACCTTTTGACCCATGACCTAAACAGGTCGCCGTCCCACAGAACAGTGTTTGCTTTTCAGTTGGCAATCCTTGATCAACTATTTGAATCACTGCTTGACAACTCGGACAAGACTTCAGTCATGCGTATGACGTGTGTTCAAAGCAAGACCATAGATTTAGAATTTGTATGTCAGGACCTTTAACAGATATCCCAGAAAGCTACATGCCTTTGATCAAAATAAAATATTTACTCATAAAATTAGGTATTCGTTATGTTATTGTATGATATACTATTTATCTGTTGAATGTGAATCAACTGCATTTGTTATGTCAAGTAACCCACACTCATTTGATGTAGGCCTATTGGTTCAAATTAGAATTTGCCCAATATATGTATCTTATATATTTCTATTGGGAGGCAGTAGGGGGCCCCATTAATATCATAGCACCCTTAATGACCTACTAACGCCACTGTCAACTTGCCATATGTTATGACGATGAAAGGATTTGACGTGGTCCGCCTTATTTAGCTTACGTCCAAAATGACGGTGGGCCGGTCGAAAAACTAGGAGGGCTTAACTCCCAGAGCTACAGCGTGGCGTCGCTACGGTGCGGCCACAGGCCGAGCTCAGAGCTACGGCGTGGCGTCGCTACGGTGCGGCCACAGGCCGAGCTCAGAGCTACGGCGTGGCGTCGCTACGGTGCGGCCACAGGCCGAGCTCAGAGCTACGGCGTGGCGTCGCTACGGTGCGGCCACAGGCCGAGCTCAGAGCTACGGCGTGGCGTCGCTACGGTGCGGCCACAGGCCGAGCTCAGAGCTACGGCGTGGCGTCGCTACGGTGCGGCCACAGGCCGAGCTCAGAGCTACGGCGTGGCGTCGCTACGGTGCGGCCACAGGCCGAGCTCAGAGCTACGACGTGGCGTCGCTACGGTGGGGCCACAGGCCGAGCTCAGAGCTACGGCGTGGCGTCGCTACGGTGCGGCCACAGGCCGAGCTCAGAGCTACGGCGTGGCGTCGCTACGGTGCGGCCACAGGCCGAGCTCAGAGCTACGGCGTGGCGTCGCTACGGTGCGGCCACAGGCCGAGCTCAGAGCTACAGCGTGGCGTCGCTACGGTGCGGCCACAGGCCGAGCTCAGAGCTACAGCGTGGCGTCGCTACGGTGCGGCCACAGGCCGAGCTCAGAGCTACAGCGTGGCGTCGCTAGTACGGTGTGGCCACAGGCCGAGCTCAGAGCTACGGCGTGGCGTCGCTAGTATGGTGTGGCCGCATAGTGGTCAGTGCGCTCTGCTATTCCAAAGCCTTCTGCACGTTACTAACCGAGCCTGATTATGTACGAGGTTATATTACATAACAAAATGATAGGGTATTATCCACCGGCAGGTTCGGCCTGTGATGTGTTAAGGAAGCGTTAAGGGGCCGTCAGACCACAAAATGTGAGAAAGAAAAAAAGAAAACACGTCAGCCCACCGGGAAAGTGCCCGGTGGGCCGATGGCCAGTCCAGCCCTGATTGGACCACACAGTCGCAGTGCTAACACCAGTTCTGAATACTTTCTGCGTCTACACATAAAGTGGTCAAGACAACACCGTATACAGTTTTATGGTTCTGAGATCAATCAGACCCCATCAGTGTAAAGAAGCCACCTGTAGGCGTGGCTTCTTTACCATCCCGCCCACACCACTACAGACTGAAGGTTTACCTGGGTAAACCAGACCCTGTAGGCGTGGCTTCTTTACCATCCCGCCCACACCACTACAGACTGAAGGTTTACCTGGGTAAGTCCGACCCTGTAGGCGTGGCTTCTTTACCATCCCGCCCACACCACTACAGACTGAAGGTTTACCTGGGTAAGTCAGACCCTGTAGGCGTGGCTTCTCTACCATCCCGCCCACACCAATACAGACTGAAGGTTTACCTGGGTCCAGCAGATGCTTCATGAGCCACCTCCAGTGTGCTTGTCCCTTGTTTCTCTGAATAAACCATGTGTTGAACATTTACCACTCTCCGAGTCATATCTAGCCCCGATATCACGATACCTGAGGCATTTAGATGACGCTTCATCAATATCCTCCATTTTCTTGTTTAAAAGGGTGACCAGCCCGCCACATGAAACATGTTATTGGTAGCCTAAAAAGGAGCGACAGTGTCGACACCAGGGCCTTTCTGAAAGATGCGACCGCACTCTCTCCTCACTGGGATCAATTGCAAAGAGACGCTGGCCCTCAGGATAAAACGCTGAGTGGACACTTGTGACGCGTTAACAGGGCTACCTCATAGTAAGACCAGACGCTCATCTGTTGGGTGTACGGTCCGGGCATCCCGGGGCCTCTGACGGGGGCCCCGGGGCCCGTTGCAGCGGAGGATAGGGTGAAGGAGCGCCCATGGGTGGCTAATCCCAGCAGGAGCTTCTGTGCTGGGGCTCCGCGGGCGATCCAGTACTGCATTACATATTCCTTGGAAGGGACACAGTGGGAAAGGTTGTTGTTGGTTAGGCTGTGTGCGCTCCCTTTTCTGTCTGCCTGCTAAGTCGTTTCTTTTCCAGTCTACATGATATTTAAGGGCCACACTGTGCTTTTGGCTCCTCACAATCACTGTCAACCTCCCCTGTCTCCAACCATATCCATGAGTGTTCTGCTGAGGTTTAGGTTACAGCCAAACACAGTCCTTGCACAGGAAATTAAAACTGTAACTATGAATTGGGATAAATTGGATGTTGTTCTTCAAAATTGCTTTTTAAGAAGCTTTTAGTTACATTAGACTAAGTACATATTGTCCAGATTGATTTGCAGATGTTTTCGCAGGGTGGATTACCTACGTCTCAATAAAAAAATAGATTTCATTGTACACCTTGAGTAACGAACCCAGCAATGTGGTCCTATGGGTTCTCATCTTGCCAAAAGCATTTAGAATATGGGGCTCTAATGAAGAAGTTAGATCTAAATTGACCGTGAGGGAAAATGCTGTCTTACCACACTCGTGTTGTTTTCTGTGTCCAGCGAATCGCAGAAGAGAGGGCTGTGGTGAAACGTCACTCTTCCTGGGTCTCGCCGAAAGTCATGCGTCTTAACACTGATGAAGTCCAGGTACCTGCACACACACACACACACAGTTACCGCACCTTTCTTTCTACAAGCACCTGCCAAATACTTGGCAGGTGATTGGATGATCCATCTGTCTGAACCATCATGACTCATAGTCCCTCATAGGACTCTGATTGGATGACCCATCTGTCTGAATCATCATGAGTCATAGTCTCTCATAGGACTCTGATTGGATGACCCATCTGTCTGAAACATCATGACTCATAGTCCCTCATAGGACTCTGATTGGATGACCCATCTGTCTGAATCATCAAGAGTCATAGTCTCTCATAGGACTCTGATTGGATGACCCATCTGTCTGAATCATCATGAGTAATAGTTCCTCATAGGACTCTGATCCAGCGAATCCAACTGCCTCGCAAGGTAAACCTTACACATCACTTTATTTAAACAAAACGTTTCTGGTACAACCCTTACTTGGATATTTCAGTGATTTCATATCCCAAATCCATGGCATTAGTGTCTGCTGTCACTGCTGCAGATAGAATGAGGCGAGGCATTCCATCTCCTGTACTTTCAGCTTTATAACTCTCTAAAAGCTCCTAGTCCACAGAGACAAAACAAATACATAGTGAGGTTAATGTAAGTTATTAAGTAAGTAAGAAAGATAGGCCTACTCAAATAATCCACACTTCTATACTCTTCCCTTTCATCCAGGTCAGGATTGTGGTGGAAACAGTAGTCAGTATTTTATTCTTCCTTACTTCCTGCTACAGTCAACACTCAAGCATTATGTTGCACACAAACACACACACATACTGTATACACACAAACACACATACACACATATACACACAAACACACATACACACATATACACACAAACACACACACATTTACACACAAACACACACACTCACACACATATACACACACACACACACACTCACACACACACACACACACACATTTGAGGAGGCTTATTTTGAACTGTTGTTCTGGGTATTATTACCTAGTGTGTACATTTGAGCGTTAAATGCCCCCAAGTGTTAAACATCATGCTTCATAATGAATGCTGTGAAAAAGGCGTAGACAATATACTGGCAACAGCACACAGAGAGGTGACCAGTACCCTGATCACCTTAGCTAGAAAATGGATTACAGCATCACTGTATTATAGGCTAATGCACTCATGCTGCACACATTGTGTTACTGTAGTACCTTGCAGAGCAGAGTGAACCTGATCTTGTCTCGAGCTGAGCTCGCACCAGATACAAGGAAGTGCCAGTCCAGGTCCAGACCATCGAAGCCGTGAGCCCTCAGGAATCTGATTGTGGACTGGATGAAGCTCTGACGGTTGGTTTTGCTGGACAGCATGCTGGAGAATCTACCATGTAGAGGAGGAGCATGATGATACAATGGTCAAGAGGGAGAAAGCAGACATCGTTTAATTATAATATAATTCATTTAATGGAAATCATCCTCCCACCATACCAAACAAAGAATTCCAAATACTTCAAAGAAGCAGGACTTTAATAAAAGAATGCTTACATACTTTTTCCGCTATCACTTCTTTTAAAAATGTGAAGACTAAAGGAAACACATCTTTGGGTTGATTGCTCTATGAGTGGATAGGCTTTCTTCTATAGATAACCATAACTGGGTTGATTGCTCTATGAGTGGATAGGGTTTCTTCTATAGATAACCATAACTGGGTTGATTGCTCTATGAGTGGATAGGCTTTCTTCTATAGATAACCATAACTGAATAAAAGGAAATGGAGAGAAGGTTCTGCAGTGAAAGATGTGTGCACTGCAGCTTGGGGGAGGAAGGGTTAGGACTTACTGAGCTCCAAGGCTGTCATCGCTGACTGACAAGAGAGTCTTCAGCCGTGGGTTACTGCTCATGAACATTTGAAGTAGAAGTAGAAGAAGACATATAATGACAATCAGGATTAGTAATAATACACAATTATTTTTGCTTTGACTAAATTGTGATTTTATTGAGTCTCATGGTTCTCATGCATTTATTTGACTACCGGCAGAATGCATGAGAACCATGGAACTCTTAACACAATGTTGGTGTGCATTGCATTCCTCTCTTATTAATAAAACAAATAGTAATATTTTGTAAAGTATGTTCGTTTTGTCCATCATGAACTAACAATTGGCTTACCTGTTTTTTAGCTCATTGAATTGTTTGTAGAGGGTATGTTCATTCCACTCATTTTCTGTGATCTTGTTGGCATAATTGACCACTGCAAAGGCGTAGACCAGGTGAGTGCAGAGCCAAGGGTCTATGTTCCCTGGCTGGTATTTCCCCACACCTGTTCTGTACTGCGACCAGTTGGTGAAATAACAAACCAGTTTGGTTGCTGTTGCTGGTTTCAGGGTGCAAAACATACAACTTTGTAAAACATAGTTTAGTCAAATTGAGTAATTTTTTAAGATCCTATAAATATGAAGTCCTGATACAAACCTATGCCTTAAGGATTTATTTGTTCTCTGTACATAGTAGGAAAATGTATCCCACTCACCACTCTGAATGAATAGATGCAGACCCACTGTTAAGAACAATTCACAAAATACAGAGCAAGAGGGACATTACTTTTAGACAGCTTGTATATCTTTGAAAAATATATAATAATAATTGTATTCCTCACCGATTGCATATGCCGTGACTGAATTCATTGTAGTAGTCCTTTGTTAATCCACATTTCAAGCACACATCCCATGTGTGGCCTGTCTAGGTGTGTGTGAAGAGAGATAGAGCAGGAGGGAAAGTTCTACATGGTGTGTCACAAGCTCAGGTTACCGTTGGTCACATCATGTAACACAGGACTGATCCAACACTGACTCAACAGACCCTCAAACAGAAACAGCAGGTGGTGTATGTGATGTTTTGTAAGGTTTATGGAATAGTGAGAGATGTATAGCCAGCATTGTGTTTGCTAGTGTAAATCGGACGTGAAAGTGACACAAGTGACAAAAACCGACGTGAATGTGACAGAAACATTCAAACACTTATCACATGCAGTGTACTTTACAATGTTCATGGTTGTCTAAGATGAAAATTCTAAACATTAAAGACGTTCTACGTGTTTACGATTTTATTAAGTATAGAATCCATAGATACAATGGGAAATGAACTGAATTACAATTACTTCTAATATTTCTCCACAAATGCCTAGGTGAAGAAGCCACTTCTTGTGCCTAGTACTGAAAGAAAATAACTAACGTCACAAATGCTCCTAGGTGTGGACCAGAGGATCGGGAAAGCTATCAAGTTCATGACCTATTTTACAATTTTACACACAAAACCCCCTGAAATGAGACTTCTGCCAAACCTGAACCTGTGGTTTATATTATGTGATGACATAATTGCGATGACGCAGTGCTTGACACCTCTAGACAAAGACGCTGACGTGCTAAAGCCTCTTAACCGCACAGGTAGAATTGCAGTTCAAATTACTGCGCTACACAAGTTAATTTAGTTCCTTCCATACATTACCTCTCATTGCTGTTGTTAGATGTTTTGATCTGCAAAGCAAATTTTCTGTATCATAATTCACTTGAATGATACCATGGTAAATGAATGCTGTGTCTTTGTACTGAAACAACCACTCTTTACATTTACTTCAAACAATTAACACAGCAGCAAAGCATATCTATTAAGCAGCCTGTGTTCTCCAAGCTAAAGGATGGAATAGGTTGTTTGTCACTACGACCAAATGACCCATATCAGCAATACATGTCAAGAAAAATACATTGAGGACACTCCTTTTATGCTTTATTTGAAGATCGTTTAGGCATTCAACTGCATTTTGATAACATTTCTAGTGAGAAATTCAGTGAATGTGTATGTTTAGTTTGTTTGGATGTTTAGATAGGTTTCTATCGTTACTGTGGTTGTTGCTATGGACACTGCTACCACTGAAACCACATAGCTTGCATCTGGTTTGAATCTTTGCGTTGTGTAGTGATCTGAGCATGTTATGTGTTATTTTATCTCACTGTTTGATGATCTTTCAATAAAAACCATTTTGTGTTCTTTATTCCTCCTCTTTGGATTGGAAGACGTGTTTCTGTAGTGCAAAGAAGTTCATGTTGCCATTGCTTGACCAAAAAGTAAATTCCAAAGGTCAATTTTATTTCATTTCATTTTTTGTTCAATTATGACCAAAAGTAGTGCAGGCGGGTTAACAGATTGTTTGCAAAAAGTCTTCTAAACTTTATTTTTAAGATGCCTTTGACTTCTAAACAAAGGATAAATGAAGTGGAAAGAGAAAGGAACTTGGTCATTAGACCTATCAACCAGGGGGCACCTTGGGATCATTGGTGAACATCTCCAGTCTCTCAGGGGAGGGGGGGGGGGGGGGGGGGGGGGAGCTGATTCAAGTCCCAAGCTCTGGTTTCAACAGGTCCAGGCGGACCTCAGCTGAGACCTTTTTCTAGTTCTGCTGATTCAAATCCTCGAGGAAAAAACTAACTGCAAGAACAATATGCATGAAGAAATGGCTTTTATTTCTTTGTTTGTTGGCTATAATTCAGGGCCAGATGCAGCACTTGCACTTGTCATCGAAGACGGTGCCAGCGCCACAGTGACTGACATGGGTGGTTCCTGCTGCACACACATAGAAGCTGTTTCTGTCTTCTTCATGGGGATAGATGCCATCAGGTTTGCCATTACAGAAGCCTGTGCCTGGTGCGTGGGTGGTGGTGGTGGGTGTGGTGGTTGGGCCAGGGGTGGTGGTTTTGCTGGGGTCAGGGGTTGTGGTAGGGGGCAGGGGAGGCAGCTCTGAATGGAAAAACAAAGAATGAATGCAATTAACAAATAACAAATACTAAAGCAGAAGTAATGGGAAATATTAATTTAAAAGTGAGAGATCAATATGAAATAAAACGTATGAAATGTACCAATATTGAGGAGAGTGCGGAGATGTCCCAGCAGAGGGTGGATCCCCTCTCCACAGAACTCCCCTTTAAAGTCGTCCAGATCCAGGGCCCACACAAACACACCTCCAAACTTATGCTCTCGCAAGTAGCGGACCTGAGGAATGTTTAAGATAATTACACTTTTGATAATGACTTGACTATTTTGATATATATATATATTTAACTATTGAATGTGTGATTCTGTTTAGTTACTGTAAAAGTAATATATTGTATATTTAGTACAACTATGTGATCTCGTTCTACATTATGCAGTGTTACCATCATGCCTACCTTATTCTCATAGCTCTCCTTGGTATCAAATCCCACCCACTCATTGTTCTTGTGAGCATAGGGGACTTTCTGGTCTTCAATCCATTCCAGTTTGGCTCCCTTCAGGAAGGTGCAGATCTGAAAGAGATAACCAGTGACCATCCACTGTGTTAGTCCACCTTTGTGACCTCCAGACTGGTTGCTACTGATGACCCAGACTCCTCACCTCGTAGTAGGCCCAGAAGCCAGCTTCACGTGTGAACGGTCCGGCTGAAGCAGGGCCGCTGGCCGGGGCTCCAATGCCGGTGTTAGACGATGTCAGACGGAAGGTGCGACCATACGTAGCAAAACCCATATTCAGCTTCTCCACTGGGGTACCTTGGTCCCTCCAGTACTTCATGGCGTAGTCCTAGACATAGAAACAAGGAGGCGTGTTTTAGATACAATTGACATCACTTGAACAACTGCTGACAGCTTTTGTATAGGTCAAGGTGTTCGGGTGGTGCTGTTTTGAACACTCACAGTGTTGAAGTAGATGAGGTCACCCTTGTCCTGGGCGCCGCGGAAGAGGGGGCTGTTATGGCCAGTGACTTGCTCCCAGGTTCCATGGAAGTCATAGGTCATGATGTTGATGAAGTTCAGTGACCTAGGGGTACACATAGCATAGTTAGCATTAACTTGGTATGCCACCCAGTTCTTTTTCTGATTGCTAACATGTAAAACTGCAAAGGGTTAGCAAGTGGAAGGGTTGTACTGTACTTGGCAATCTCAGCGATCTCATATCCAGCATCAATGGTTCCTTTCCCTGCAGACACAGCAGCGGTCAGCATGAGCTGCTTGTTGCCGGTGGCAGCAGCCTCAGCTGCATAGGCAGCAACAAGTTCCTGGAAATATATCAAATAAACGGAATAAACAACAGGAAGAAAGGTTGAAGTCCTGACTGAACTCTTCACTGACATCGCCTTAAGCCCACCTTGCAGAGCAGAGAGAACCTCTTCTTGTCCTCTGGAGGACTTCCGCGAGATCCAGGGTACTCCCAGTCCAGGTCCAAACCATCAAAGCCATGGGTCCTCAAGAACTTAATGGATGACTGGATGAACGTCTGACGGTTGGCTGCGTTGGACACCATGATGGAGAACCTGCAGAGAAGCATTGTTGTAATGTCGTCAGTAATGCCACCCAATACAGATGAAGAAACATCACAAACGACAAAGAACAAACTAAAGAATCAATATCCAACTCATGTTTGCATATGGGGGATAATGAATTTTTAAAATGAATAAAAATTGAAATCTTGACAAAAGGAGAAATTACCGAGCTGAACCAAAGTTCCATCCTCCAACTGCCAGCAGTGTCTTTAAATGAGGGTTCCTAAACACAGGAGGGCAAGGAGGTGCGTTATTAGATTGTGGAACAAAACCAAGCCAAGATGAATGAAGAAGGAGCTTTAATCGATTCAAGTTCTCCTGGGGCAGGACGGCTGTAGCTTACTTGGTCTTCAAGCCATTGAAAGCCTTGTAGAGGACATCGTCGTTCCACTCGTAGGTGATCAGCTCATTGTTGGTGTTGATGATGGAGAAGGCGTAGATGAGGGTGGTGCACAGGAAGGGGTCCACATCTTGTGGCAGGTACTTGCCCTGGTTCGGTCTGTACTGGGACCAGTTGGTGAAGTAGCACACCATCTGATCGGCCGTTGCTGCATGGTTGAGAGGAAAGCCCAGTTAGGATATTCATCATTGATAGTTGAATGTACACAGACATGATTAGACCTACAAATATATGATTACTTGACCCTAAGATTGAAACAGTAATATAAACAGCTGGCTTACCAAAATGACATAATGCCAGGCAAAGCCCTACATAGAAAGAGCAAGCAAAGAAAGAGAGAGAGAACCGGGGAGAAATGGGCCATTAATAACTAGATGTAAGAACACATTGGTCTTCTGATCCAAGTCAAATTGACTCACCTGCAAGAATTGAAAGCCTGGTCATCTCAATTTCAAAGGTCACACTACACTAAAGAAAAATACAAGAGAATATGATCAGCAGCCTACATGTGGTATCATCATGTTTGTAGTCATAGTTTTAGATTGTGTTTAAGTTGTTTCAGATCCAAAACAAAACAGGGCAACACTGCACACCAACCTTGTTACCTTAGCAGAGGAACCAGACAGCTAATGAACAGCATTCAAGTACCGCTATATATACCTGGGAGAATGTGTAACGAGGTTGGGTTTGGTGGTTATCATGTCAAGACCACATAGGTTTAGAAAGTAGATAAAAAGCAGATAAACGACATCTGCTGTGATAAGTACCTAAAGATTCACAGAAGTGGTTGATTTATTAACGTTCTGTACAGCTCAGTATTTTCGCAAACACACATTGTACAGTGATTTGTGTCATGTCATTTTGCTTCTTCGTGTAAATAATGTAGAGATAGTGGGACAGTGTGTGAACAGATTACCCTTTCTTTGGTTGTATTAGTATCCCAGCTACCAAGGAACATAATTTATCTGAAACTTTTGAAACTATATCTGAAACTAATCTTTTTAAATGTTCTGAAATTCCACTCCACTTTTGAGACATTATAGGTGCACTCACTTATAAAGGTCTCATATAATTCAGTTATCAGGTCACAACAGAGTTGTTTAATGGTTTGTTCATGTAATTCTGTTATGATCTAACTATAATTAGAGGAGTCTCTGTCTGTCCGTTTGAATTTCTCAACAACGTTCATCTGATCGACTTCACACTTTTCGCTGAGAACTCAAGGAAGCGCCGTGTCTAGTGTGAAGTTGTTTGGATGAGCAGTTTTCCTAAAAGCAGGAATACCGGAGGCCAATCAAGCAGCCAGTTGTAAACAGGCACGTTTTGAACGGGCTAGTAGTTTAAGATAAAAAAAAGAAGCAAAAATATTTGAATTAATATCATGTTACTTTTGATCAGACGGATCGCAAAAATGAATGCAATGTTTAGATTGCCATCTAAGGACCCAGTTTAATGTGCTTGAAATTGTACTTGATTAGTGAACTATCCCCATCCAATCAAATTCTTGCTGTTGCTCTATAGATGGGTTAAGCTATAATAATTATTAAGAGATTATCACGGTACAATGGCGGACTCAAAATGCACGACTCGGACAGGGAATAACAAGTAAGATAATTTAATTGTTCAAAGAACAAATGCAGGCAAAGGAACAAAAATGGCAGGCAGATATCGTCGTCAGGAGTAAAACAATTGTCTAGTAGCACTGAGAAAAACAAGCACTGGGAATAACGTTGGAGTGAGTGACTAGCGTACAATTACAATCTGGCACAGGTAAGTGGGACTCGTGTGTATTTATGCATGGGGACTGAGGAAGCTGATAAATTTAAAAATAAAACAGGAAGTGAAATAAACAGACAGAAACACAGAATAAAAGCAGGAACATGACAGAGATGTCCTTGCTTTCTACCATCTGTACTACGGCAGGTTATTACTCGTTAGCCGTGTGACTTACACTGCTGCCCATCTTATCTGCATCAGAACAAGACCTGAATAAACTGCAACCTCAAACACACCTTGGACTATTATGATTAACAGTACAAGTTGCTCCTGTGACATCCCTGAGGCACACTCAGTTAGGTCATCTTGCAACCCTCAAAACACTTTCCTTTAGGTTACTAAAAAAGGGTGGCATTCAAGTCATCAGGTGGGAAACATGCCTACATGGATAAGGTTTTTTCGAACTAGATCGGATTTTCATTGAATTATTATTGTGGTAAGTTATTATCTTAAATGCAAATAAAATATGAATCATCAAAAAACAGTATAACAGAGGTCATGGCCATTCATTGGGAATAGCTAACACACAAATCTGAGTCATTTTACATCCAATCAAAGTT
This sequence comes from Lota lota, assembly GCA_026745465.1. Lineage (NCBI taxonomy): Eukaryota > Metazoa > Chordata > Actinopteri > Gadiformes > Lotidae > Lota > Lota lota. The sequence continues at coordinate 342,890 of JACYXH010000626.1, read as the reverse complement.
GCAATGCTCACAAATATTAAACCACAAATGTCTCTCCTATCTTGAAACTAACTTGAAGAAAATTCATATACAAAGCAAAACAATTGTTGAATTGAATCCTACAGAGAAGTTAGTCAACATCTGAAATAAAACGTTCAATACATTTAGACATAATTGAGCATGAGACTTTGATTTGTTGTATTTGATCGTTCATTTAAATGTGTGTGAGCAGGTTGCATATAATGTGTCAGGAAGACCAGTTAACATGTTCTGAGCTGGCTTATCATGCATGTATGAATACAAACACAAGCATGGACACAGTCAGGGAAAAGTCTAGACAGATGGAGGACAGCGTGTGCAGAAACTAACATCGTTTACATTTCTTGTCTATATTTTTAACAGTGTTTCATCATTATCAGCTAAATGACTGAGGTCTAATCAACTAACACATGGTAGTTATTTCCTAATAATACAAATGGCTATTGCTTAATAGATAATGTCGGGCCAATGTGTGCAAAAAACAAACAAGTAGTTACGCTTGTTATGTAAGGAGAAAACCCTATCTGTAATAGCTGGGCCAGTTGGAATCACTTTGTGCTTCACAGGCTTGGCTCCACACACCCACAACACATGGAGAGGTCACACCGCCCGACCTTACACACTCAGTTGGGCAAGGAGCAGCTCCAAATACCCAACGGGGGGAAGACGAGATCAGAGACGGGACCAAGAGATCGCTCTTTGACGCTTGGCAAGAAGGGCAACAGGTGCTGGATTACTGCATGCAGGTGCTGGATACTATAGTAGTAGATCAGCATTACCTTTAATTAGTATAGACAAAGCAACATTCCATACACCAAGATCTAATAATTTTCAAATAAAACAAAACAAATTAAGCATTAATACAAAATGTGTAATATTGAGAACAGAGCAGGCCCTGATTTAGAGCCACATAGTTGTGAGTTGTTCTGTATTGATATGTAGCTTCCCTTCACTTTGACAACTGCTCTAGTAATCATTAGTCTCAAATGCAGTATGTAATGTTACATTTGATAACTAGAGTGTAGTGAGAAGGCACTTGTAGGCTCTGTAATGGGTGTTTGAGCTGCCCATAACCTATGGAGAACTTAACACTTTGCAACAACGTTTCATTCAGATGGCAAGCTCTGAACTACATTTATCTTCACTGAACTACAGTAAAATGTAGTTCATTTAGTAAAGGTGGTATGTGGTGAATACTATATTACTGAATTCACAACAAATTCCTAGCTCTTTATTAAAAGGAGTAGGCACAAATAATATATATATATTTACCTTTCAGTCTATAGGATGTATACTAACTATAGCAAGATATACATTTGTGTAAATATTGCAAAATGTGATTTGTCATCTCGGATTGTGGAAAACGTTTGTCCTACAAACAAAAGGATATTCCTACTCTATCTAACAAAATAAAGTAAATAAGTCGCCATGAAGTACTGAAAATAAGTAATATCAAACATAGACAATGACTCCTTCTGCTATCTACACAGTGCTGACACTCTACATCGCATCATGCAGTGGACCAGCAACAGTTATACGCCGATTACCACAAACATCTTTTGGGAGTGATGGTATCAATGTGTTTCTACTGAAACAAATCAACTGTGTACAGTGGCAGGTTGCTAAACCGAGGACCAGTATCAGTCTCTCCTTCTTACAGGTATGGTATTTACTTATCTGTTAGATTATGTATGTCCTATCCTTTTGGAATGGTTCACTACACTTACACTACAGTACACTTTGCTTCAATGTTTAGCTTAATTTTTTCTTTGTATGCAAACTTTTTCGAAGGTTTTTCTCTGAACTTTGTTCCGGGACGAATGTCGACCAAGGGAAGCCAACCTGCTGGTATTTGGGACCCTGAATCCGATGGCAGAGGACAGCTTCGAGACAGCGCTGGGGGGAAGGAGCTTCTGGTGGGGCCAGACACAGACCAGCTGGGGGGAAGGAGCTTCTGGTGGGGCCAGACACAGACCAGCTGGGGGGAAGGAGCTTCTGGTGGGGCCAGACACAGACCAGCTGGGGGGAAGGAGCTACTGGTGGGGCCAGACACAGACCAGCTGGGGGGAAGGAGCTACTGGTGGGGCCAGACACAGACCAGCTGGGGGGAAGGAGCTACTGGTGGGGCCAGACACAGACCAGCTGGGGGGAAGGAGCTACTGGTGGGGCCAGACACAGACCAGCTGGGGGGACGGAGCTACTGGTGGGGCCAGACACAGACCAGCTGGGGGGAAGGAGCTACTGGTGGGGCCAGACACAGACCAGCTGGGGGGAAGGAGCTACTGGTGGGGCCAGACACAGACCAGCTGGGGGGAAGGAGCTACTGGTGGGGCCAGACACAGACCAGCTGGGGGGAAGGAGCTACTGGTGGGGCCAGACACAGACCAGCTGGGGGGAAGGAGCTACTGGTGGGGCCAGACACAGACCAGCTGGGGGGAAGGAGCTACTGGTGGGGCCAGACACAGACCAGCTGGGGGGAAGGAGCTACTGGTGGGGCCAGACACAGACCAGCTGGGGGGAAGGAGCTACTGGTGGGGCCAGACACAGACCAGCTGGGGGGAAGGAGCTACTGGTGGGGCCAGACACAGACCAGCTGGGGGGAAGGAGCTACTGGTGGGGCCAGACACAGACCAGCTGGGGGGAAGGAGCTACTGGTGGGGCCAGACACAGTCACTTTGGGTGAAGACCAGCTGGGCTCCTCCATGTTCACATGAGAAAGCATCAGACCTATGAGGCCTGCCTCAGCCAGCACATGGACGCATTCAAGGCCCTGCAGCACAATGTGGATGGAGCTGAGTCTCTTAGACTGCAGGGTGTAGGAGCTGAGTCTCTTAGACTGCAGGGTGTAGGAGCTGAGTCTCTTAGACTGCAGGTTGTAGGAGCTGAGTCTCTTAGACTGCAGGGTGTAGGAGCTGAGTCTCTTAGACTGCAGGTTGTAGGAGCTGAGTCTCTTAGACTGCAGGTTGTAGGAGCTGAGTCTCTTAGACTGCAGGTTGTAGGAGCTGAGTCTCTTAGACTGCAGGTTGTAGGAGCTGAGTCTCTTAGACTGCAGGTTGTAGGAGCTGAGTCTCTTAGACTGCAGGTTGTAGGAGCTGAGTCTCTTAGACTGCAGGTTGTAGGAGCTGAGTCTCTTAGACTGCTGCCATCTTATCTGCATCAGAACATACAGCTCATAAGAAAGCTTATGAATGCCAGCTACAAATATCATAATATAGCTATTATGGTTAACAGTAGTTATTGTGTAACATTATATGTACAAGCCAGTATTTAACGCAAAAATATCTGTAGCTGCTTTGTTCTTGATGATGAAGCAATTATGTACCATAGATCTTACTCCCTTTTACAGAACTCACTTAAGAAATGTTAACGTGCATATATATATATGCATCGTCTTTTTATTTAGAAAGATAGTACATTTATAACATATGGATGGGTCTAATCAACAAGTTATCTCCTGATAGTGCAAATAGTTATTGCCATAAAGATAATGTTGGTCCAATGTATGCAAAAAACAACCCAGGGTATCCAAGGATAAAACATTATCTGAATCCCAAACTTGTAATCCTTTCCATTCGTCAGAACACACCCCAAAGGGCATCACATGCCCACAGTCAACGGAAGAGATGGCCCACTGCCCACACACCTTGGATTACAGCAGCGTCAGTGACATTGAAATGAGATTCCATGGCGCTCCAGACTGTGATTGTACTATGACACTGGGTTTATCCCAGAACCAACAGCTCCTGAACCCGTGCAGGTGGGACGGACTGGCCATGCAGAGTAACTGCTGGATACTGTGCGGGCTGTCTGGTCACTTTGTTTCAACCTGCCCAGTAAAAGAGACATTGGGAGACTGCTGGCGAGCTAAGCTACATCCCTTCCATCGGTCACCCGCTCTGCACTCCTGACCTCCCTCTACTGGCAGAGCCAGAATGTGGTTTGGCTCAGCAACTGGGTACAAGCACCTGGGGGGACATGTCCAACACTTCCTAATGCCAAGCTCATAAAGCACGTTCCACCTGAGTCTGACGGGAAAGACTGCTTCCAGACTAATGTTCGGGTCCTGGCATAATCTGTGGAAAATCTGAAACACATCCTGGTTTTGTCTGCTGGAGCAGTCCTCTGATGTGAGACAGACTTATGTCTGTCCCCAACCAGTCTGGACGTCGTCGGGGAGCCAGGATCAATGCACATTGAGTAATCAGTGTGCACAGGTTAAACCAGCCATCACCACACACACTCAGGGAGATCTCCTGCATGGCAGCATGGAGCACAAATCTGTCTGTATCATTATACTCAACCTCTAATAAATCGGTTTGCAACATCACCTCGTCCTTGGTCTGAAGGAGCCTAGAAAAGTCACCTAGGTGGCATGTGGCATGAGCAATGTGAAAACTGTCCTGGAGGCTCAGCACATGCAGCCTGTCCCTGGTCACGATGGCTTAGACAAACCACACACTTAGAGGATGAGCCAGTGATCGACACTTTGCAAATGCGGTTTTTATTGAATGATATTAGGAAACTGATTACACTACAACAGAGAATGAACTTCATTCAATAGCTTGAGAACGTATTGTTTTCACAGAGTAATCCCTATTTCAAGGCCAGACACAGCACTTGCAGCTGTCATCAAAGACCGAGCCAGGTCCACATAGTGTGACGTGGGTGATTCCACCTGCACACATGTAGAACTTGTCTCTGTCTTCATGGGGATACAGGCCGTCAGGTTTTCCGTTACAGAAGCCTGTGCCTGGTGCGTGGGTGGTGGTGGTGGTGGTGGTGGGTGTGGTGGTTGGGCCAGGGGTGGTGGTTGGGCCAGGGGTGGTGGTTTTGCTGGGGTCAGGGGTTGTGGTAGGGGGCAGGGGAGGCAGCTCTGAATGGAAAAACAAAGAATGAATGCAATTAACAAATAACAAATACTAAAGCAGAAATAATGGGAAATATGAATTAAAAAGTGAGAGATCAATATGAAATAAAACGTATGAAATGTACCGATATTGAGGAGAGTGCGGAGATGTCCCAGCAGAGGGTGGATCCCCTCTCCACAGAACTCTCCTTTAAAATCGTCCAGATCCAGGGCCCACACAAACACACCTCCAAACTTCTGCTCTTGCCAGTAGCGGACCTGAGGCATATTGAAAACAACAATAATTTACTCTTTTGACCGTGACTTTACTATTTTAATATCCTTCAACTGTGGACATTTTGTTTGAATGTTATTTATTTATTCATTTTAGTTACTACAAAATGTATATATGCTATAGTTAGTACAACTATGTGATCTCGTTCTACATTATGCAGTGTTACCATCATGCCTACCTTATTCTCATAGCTCTCCTTGGTATCAAATCCCACCCACTCATTGTTCTTGTGAGCATAGGGGACTTTCTGGTCTTCAATCCATTCCAGTTTGGCTCCCTTCAGAAAGGTGCAGATCTGAAAGAGATAACCAGTGACCATCCACTGTGTTAGTCCACCTTTGTGACCTCCAGACTGGTTGCCAATGATGACCCAGACTCCTCACCTCGTAGTAGGCCCAGAAGCCAGCTTCACGTGTGAACGGTCCGGCTGAAGCAGGGCCGCTGGCCGGGCCTCCAATGCCGGTGTTAGACGATGTCAGACGGAAGGTGCGACCATACGTAGCAAAACCCATATTCAGCTTCTCCACTGGGGTACCTTGGTCCCTCCAGTACTTCATGGCGTAGTCCTAGCATGCAATTGAAAATAAAATATTAGGGTACTGACTGTGGTTGTGCTACAGTCAGAGGTAAGTAACTTTTCCGATGGTCAATCATGTTGCCCTCACAGTGTTGAAGTAGATGAGGTCACCCTTGTCCTGGGAGCCGCGGAAGAGGGGGCTGTTATGGCCAGTGACTTGCTCCCAGGTTCCATGGAAGTCATAGGTCATTACATTGATGAAGTCCAACTCCCTGATGGCGGGGGGGGGGGGGGGGGGGTAAAGGTGTTGTTAATATATCAAAGATAGTTCAACCAGAAATACAGTTTCAAAGGCATGCTATGGAAACCAGAAAACTAACTTGGCAATCTCAGCGATCTCATATCCAGCATCAATGGTTCCTTTCCCTGCAGACACGGCAGCGGTCAGCATGAGCTGCTTGTTGCCGGTGGCAGCAGCCTCAGCTGCATAGGCAGCAACAAGTTCCTGGAAATACATTCACGTAATCAAATGATATATCAAATTACACTACAAGGATAGAAGAGATATATTGTAGTTCCCTATAACAGGAACTGTTAACCTTTCCATCAGGATACTAAAGTGTACTAAAGTAAATAGTTACCCACCCTACAAAGCAGAGTGAACCTTTCCCTGTCCTCTGGAGGACTTCCACGAGCTCCAGGGTACTCCCAGTCCAGGTCCAAACCATCAAAGCCATAGGTTCTCAAGAACTTAATGGTTGACTGTGCAAACTTTTGACGGTTGACTGCGTTGGACACTGTGATGGAGAACCTGCATTCAACAGAGGATTACTGGTGTCATGCCTTAGAGACTCTACTGAAATGATCCACTTAATAGCTCATTCTTTTGGGGAACTTTAGGGGGAAAAACACATACTGTCTTGAACCAAAGTTCCATCCACCGACAGCCAACAGAGTCTTCAGGTGAGCATTCCTGAAGACAGGAAATATGTGTAAACGGGATTTTGATTAACTTGTTCAAGACGAGCAGGGTTCTGAATGTGGCATAGGGTGGGTCATCAAGAACATGCCACCACTTACTTTTCCTTCAAGCCATTGAAAGCCTTGTAGAGGACATCGTCGTTCCACTCGTAGGTGATCAGCTCATTGTTGGTGTTGATCATGGCGAAGGCGTAGATGAGGGTGGTGCACAGGAAGGGGTCCACATCTTGTGGCAGGTACTTGCCCTGGTTCGGTCTGTACTGGGACCAGTTGGTGAAGTAGCACACCATCTGATCGGCCGTTGCTGCATGGGTGACACAAGGACAGATTCAAGCATACATTAGCCTCTGATTATATATATTAGATCACTGGTGTGAGTGTACTTAACTAAACTCATAACTTACCAATCTGGCACAGCACCAGGCATATGCCTAAGAGAATACAAACACATGTCTATAAGGTAGAGAAGACATCCTGTTCTAACACGTGTTCAATTAAATGAATCAATGAATACAATCAGAATGTTTTCTTTGTAGATACCTGCTAGGACTGTCAGCCTGGTCATCTTGAAGTCAAAGGTAGCCTAAGGGAAGAGAAAAGATTCACATCAATCAGCGTATAACCTCTATATCAAGAGCATTTACAGAGGCACTGTTGGATCCATTCTTATTTCTGTCACAGCAAAGCTTACCTTGAGAGTTTCACCAAAGGAAACTACAGCTACAGAAGAGATGGGCTTCTTTTATAGCATATTCAGAGCAGCAGACAGAGGACCTTTTTGGGAAGGGCAGGGCTCATAAAAATATGAAAACACCATTGATAAGAGAGTGCACAGTCCTAAGAAGTCACACAATTAATTACACTGAATAGTAGTATGCATACACAGAAAATTGCTTCTGTAGTATTTTAAGTATTAATCAAAGCATTAATCAATCTGAATATATATATATATATATATATATATATATAAACGTATATATACTTATACATATATGTAAAAGGTATTTAAAGCTTGCAGCTCGAATCTCTTCTGAGATGGACTTTTATGATTCACTGATTCAACTGAACGTCTGATGGCATGCCAAGACGGATAATTTAGCAATTAATGTACTTTCTATCCATGTTAGATTACTTAATCTTTGTTATTTGTACCCAGCACGACCGTTGATCTAGAGTACAGTCCTCTAGTTGTTTATCCAATGTAACATAGTATCCTTGGTAATGATTGAGTTAGGGTCAGAGTCAGGCCATAAGCACTTTAACCTGCATTTGTTTGGGATTGGCATCCATCGTAAACTCATCCGTGGAGTGTGTGTGGATGATGGCTGGTTCAAGCGTTCTCACCTGGCCCGGGTCACACTGATTGGACTCTGGTGCTGGGTGAGGCTGCATGGGCCTGTCGCTCTGGGAGAGGCTTGCCTCTCCGTAGGCTGTCCAGAGCCCCGTGGAGCCTCACCCAGCCCGTCCAGACAGCCCTGCAGTGCCATGTCCGCTGACACCTCCACCAGGCAAGGCAGCAGCCCAGGCCTCCGGTCTCCAGGATGGAGGGGGGGTTGGCGGGTTTCCCTGAGCAGGTGTGGGGACTATGGGGTTTGGGGGTTGTTTTTTTATTTGAGACACGGCAACCCTTTGAAGGGTGCGCTTGTTTAAGTTGGCTACGGTAACCCTGTTCAGAGTCCAGTTAAACATCTGTTGCGCACAGTAATCAGTGTGCATGGGTTAAACCAGCCATCACCACACACACTCTGGGAGATCTCCTGCATGGCAACATGGAACATCAGCTCATATATTTGTCAATCAACCTCTACAATAAAACAGTTTTCCAATATCACCATTCTGTGTCCTTTTTACGGTCAGCTTCTCTTATCGATTTCCTGAGATCGTTTTTTCTTTTTATCATTATATTAGTCCCATTATCAAAAGGCCTTTGGTATCTTTAGCAGTCTCCCCTGCCACACGCCACCTAGGTGGCTTTACTGGGCTCTTCGATGACCAGGGCACAGGTAGATGTTGTTGACCGGTTGATTGCATGGTTGGAATCTTGGTTGCAGTCAGAGCAGGTGTTACCTCAAGACCCGTCAGAGCTCTCTTGAGTGTGTGCTGATGGCTGGTTTCACCTTGGTGCATTGATTGGTCAATGCACCAAGGTGAAACCAGAGTCTAATCAGTATTTCTGGGGTCAGGTGAGGCTGCTTAAACCAGCCATCATCCACACACACTCCACATTGTCATTCAATTATATCATTTTAGTATGCTAACATTCTGACATTTTTAAATGTGATTTTTATAATCCCTGGTTATAGCGGTAGTTGTTTACTTAAAAATGTAAAGAGCATGGGAAACGAAACTATTATGTTACGCAATATGCTTTTTCAAAGAACACACAAACTAATGAGACCAAGTTTGAACAACGGAGAAAACATTAACTCTGTGAGAGCCAGAGTAGCTCACTCTCTCCAGTAAGACCCAGACAAAGGTGTGTGTTGTATGCTAGTATTTACATTTTTTTGATAGTTTCCTGAATTATAGATACATGTAGAATCGTATTTGTCTGAGTTGTATTGTCATTTCTCTTTATATGTGCTGTAGGTTAGGTTTGCAATTATGTAATGCTTGTTCAATGAGCCAGGTGCTGCCTGGCTCAAAGATACATTTTCTGTTGTGAAATAATGTTCGTAAACTATTGTTTGTCTGTATTGGAAAAACAGGACGCGTCAGCAACAGCAGTGAAAAGAAATACTTGTATTTAATGCAGATGATCGCATTTATTGACAACCGTCCTCCATAACTCTCTTTGTCCTCAGTTGTCCTCACAACAGAGAGGACAGAGTCTCAGGGACAGTTGTCCTCACAACAGAGAGGACAGAGTCTCAGGGACAGTTGTCCTCACAACAGAGAGGACAGAGTCTCAGGGCCAGTTGCAGCACTTGCAGCTGTCATCATAGACTGCTCCAAGGCCACAGTGATTGACGTAGGTCAGGCCACGGGAGCACATGTAGAAGGACGTTTTGTCCTCAGGGTTGGCGTATATTCCGTCAGGCTTCCCTTTGCAGAAGCCTCGGCCTGGGATAGGACGGGTCGTTTTTGTTGACGGTACGGCGGTAGTGGTGGTTTTTGGAGTTGTTGGCTTAACAGTGGTGACCACTGGTTTGGAGGTGGTTGTTGGCTTAACAGTGGTGACCACTGGTTTGGAGGTGGTGGTTGGCTTACCAGTGGTGACCACTGGTTTGGAGGTGGTGGTAGATGGAGCTGGAGGATGATCTACAAGATGAACAACAGAAAAGTGAATGTTGCTTAAAAAATGCAAATATCTCCCATCAACTGCATGTGGAAGGTGGAGCTGACTGGACATACCATTATTGAGGAGTTTGCGTAGATGTCCCAGCAGAGGGTGGCTTCCCTCACCACAAAACTCTCCTTTAAAGTCGTCCAGATCCAGGGCCCACACAAAGGCCCCTCCAAACCTGTTGTCTTTCAAGTACTGGACCTGAGAATTTAGTTAATTATTCATATTCATATTCAGCTAAGGGACATGTCTCAATATTCCTGTATTCAATATCACAGTGTTATGATTGTGAGGAATTTATGCTTACCTTGACCTCATAGCTCTCCCTGTTATCGAAACCGACCCACTCGCTGTTCTTAAAGGCGTAAGGAACCTTCTGATCATTAATCCACTGAACTTTGGCGCCCTTCAGGAAGGTGCAGATCTGAAAGAGATAACCAGTGACCATCCACTGTGTTAGTCCACCTTTGTGACCTCCAGACTGGTTGCTACTGATGACCCAGACTCCTCACCTCGTAGTAGGCCCAGAAGCCAGCTTCACGTGTGAACGGTCCGGCTGAAGCAGGGCCGCTGGCCGGGGCTCCAATGCCGGTGTTAGACGATGTCAGACGGAAGGTGCGACCATACGTAGCAAAACCCATATTCAGCTTCTCCACTGGGGTACCTTGGTCCCTCCAGTACTTCATGGCATAGTCCTAGACATAGAAACAAGGAGGCGTGTTTTAGATACAATTGAGGTCACTTGAACAACTGCTGACAGCTTTTGTATAGGTCAAGGTGTTCAGGTGGTGCTGTTTTGAACACTCACAGTGTTGAAGTAGATGAGGTCACCCTTGTCCTGGGCGCCGCGGAAGAGGGGGCTGTTATGGCCAGTGACTTGCTCCCAGGTTCCATGGAAGTCATAGGTCATGATGTTGATGAAGTTCAGTGACCTAGGGGTACACATAGCATAGTTAGCATTAACTTGGTATGCCACCCAGTTCTTTTTCTGATTGCTAACATGTAAAACTGCAAAGGGTTAGCAAGTGGAAGGGTTGTACTGTACTTGGCAATCTCAGCGATCTCATAACCAGCATCAATGGTTCCTTTCCCTGCAGACACGGCAGCGGTCAACATGAGCTGCTTGTTGCCGGTGGCAGCAGCCTCAGCTGCATAGGCAGCAACAAGTTCCTGGAAATATATCAAATAGACCGAATAAACAACAGGAAGAAAGGTTGAAGTTCTGACTGAACTCTTCACTGACATCGCCTTAAGCCCACCTTGCAGAGCAGAGAGAACCTCTTCTTGTCCTCTGGAGGACTTCCGCGAGATCCAGGGTACTCCCAGTCCAGGTCCAAACCATCAAAGCCATGGGTCCTCAAGAACTTAATGGATGACTGGATGAACGTCTGACGGTTGGCTGCGTTGGACACCATGATGGAGAACCTGGATGGGGGACTTGCGTGAATAACATGCTTCCTCCTCCAATTCTTCAAACTTAAGCAGGACTTTAAAGGAAGGAAGGCCTAGGTGATACTGCTCAAAGGGAAAAAGGAACAGAACCATTACATTACCATTTTCCCCCTCAAACTGATTCACTGGGCAATTACTATGTATTGCTAAGCCAGCCTTAGTTCTAATGCAGGAGAACATGGAGGAAGGACCAACAGGACTCACTGGGATGAGCCAAAGTTCCACCCTCCAACCGCGAGGAGAGTCTTCAGCTCAGGATTCCTTGAAGGACAGCAGTTAGTGTTTTACAATGTGCAAACCTTGAAGCTTGTCATAGAGTCAGCAGAGAGCCAATATTCATCATTTACTTCACACCTAATTCAGACTTTTATCTGCAGTACAAAAGTGACTTACTTTTTCTTAAGACCATTGAAAGTCTTGTAGAGTACATCGTCATTCCATTCATAAGTCACGAGCTCATTCTTGTTGTTGATGATAGAAAAAGCGTAAATGAGATGGGAGCAGAGGAACGGGTCTACGCTCTGAGGTGTATACTTCCCCTGGTTCGGTCTATACTGGGACCAGTTGGTGAAGTAGCACACCATCTGGGAGGCAGTAGCTGTGGTTGAGAGAACATTGAGGGTTATTCCTGTGCAATAATTCAATATTATTATTGATTTAACGTTTTCTGTTATCGTACCCCAACACTCAATTCATATTACATGATGCAGTGCTTCATAGACTGTTTTTTTTCCATGAACTCAGATGAGAAGATGTAACCATGTTTAATGCAAATTACCACATATTACCAAGTAATGAACTGCAGTTGGAGTGTCCAGCATGGGACTTTATCTAGATTGTTAAGAAAGTATTACTAACTTTGATAACTTTAATAATACATTGTTGTCGAGTCCTACACACACACACACACACACACACACACACACACACACACACACACACACACACACATATATATATATATATATATATATATATATATATATATATATATATATATATATATATATATATATACAATAATGATACATTACTTAAAATAACATATTATTACTTAATTCTGACTTACCCAACTGGCACATTGCCAGGCAGATACCTAAGGAAACAAAGATAATCATGTGATTAAAGGTTTTTTATTTAACCCCATGTTATTGACGTATCTCATTGGCTTCAAGCACTTACCTGCTAGAATAGTGAGCTTCGTCATCTTGATTTCAAAACTCCCAACTTAGTTTTCAGCTGTTTGAACGGTCAAAAAACAAAGGTCTGAATTGTGCTTTATTTCAGTATGTGGAATGCATATGTCCTAACAGATGAGTCTTTCAACTACACAGCATTTAACCAATATCAAGCACAACATAAACGATCACATCTTTGAAGAATGGCTGTATACTCTACTACTAATTGTAGTTGAAGCAAAGGATGTAAAGAATGAATATAGTTGGATTTTGTCAAACAGAGCCCAAGTTTCAGTCAGCTTTGACCTGCAGCTTGTACTTTCAGTCCTCTATGTGCAGCAAGATAGCAACGAGCAGAGGTATCCCTTGCTTTTTATTTACATTTGGGAGTGGTATATCTGCATATATCATGAAAGAAAACATATAGATAAGATTATTAGGTTAACCTCCAACTTAGAATTGCACAATGATAAGGCATAGCTGCTGGCAGAGTTGGGTATAGATTCAGGTTTATTGCCATAACTTTGTCTGCATTGCGATGTGGGAAAGACCTCAGTATAGAGCCATCCTATCAGCCTGATGCCCGTGGATTAGCTGTTACATGGGAGGAACAGAAGGCCAATGCCAATGCTGGATGTGATCATCAGAATGGTTCATAAACTCTCTGGAAAGCTGTCTCAGACCCCAGAAGGGCTGGCCAGACTAGGGTTAGGGTTAGGGTTAGGGTCAGGGTCAGGGTCAGGGTCAGGGTCAGGGTCAGGGTCAGGCCAACCAGGCTAACCAGGCCAGACTCTGGCCTGGTTTAAAACGGTAAACCCTTTCATTTAGTTTTCCCTGCTGTCTGTTTTATAGTTGTTCTTGTTTTTTACCACTGTTAGGCACCTTGAGATTGTCCCTGATAATGAAAGGTGCTGTATAAACACAACGGATCATTATCATTATTCATAACAAACTCTCGGTTAAGAACATCCCTAGAGTGGGATATTATGGTAGAGTTGCATTTCAGTGCAAACAAGCATCATTGCAAAGACACATGCACATTTGAGAGTCCAGTGGTGCAAAACAACACAGGGATCAGCTTTGTCTTATGATGATGTCTACGGTGAAGGGAATGGCCTCTTTCAGGAGGCAGGCACCTTATCCACAGGCCCCCAGGGGACACTGGGTGGCTTCAGCGAACGTCCAGAGACAAGACATTGCTCATGTTGTTTTTACTACAACGTAAGGAAAACAATATTCTTGATATGAATACATATTCATACGATTATTACCCAGGTTGAATCGTTGTGTACTAATTGGGGTAGCTATTCATTAAGCTGCCCAGCAAGGACTCTACTGGGCAAGGGTTAGAGATAAGTACAATCAATATCAGTGACATCATATCACTAATAATTAACCATCGCATGTTTGGTGTTATGTTTAATATGTCATGTTATCTGATAACTAATAGTTTTGTGACTTGTTCGTATATTTGACCTCTGCATGCAGTTATTTCAGATACACGTGCTTGCAAAATGAATGGCAGTCACAAAAGAACTTCTTCAATAGAAGTATTTCACTAAGATGTGTCCGATCGTGTAACTATGTTGCACATAATCAGCCATCACCACAGCTTTGAACACAAATGAGGCTGTGGATTTGGGGGAGAGGGCGAAGGGGGGTGTCGTGGGTGGGTTCAATGTATATATGACAGTGAGTCTATGGGGCTGTGTAGTGGACTGTGTGGAACAATACGTGCTGGAAAAAGCTGCGATAAGATTACGGATAGAGCACTTTAGACGAGGCCTTGGGTGCAGTCCAGTCCAGACTTCTGAACATGAGCTGCTGGAAGGCTTATTGTTGGAGTGCTATGTGATATGGTGCAACACTAACCTCACAGCCCTTAGCCAGGCAGGTGTGTGAACCTATACCAAGAATCATAATCAAAAGAGTATTTAGCATGTCATCAGGCCCTATAATTAGCCTTAGCGGTAAAACAATTTACTAACAGTTCATAGAACGTTAACCAATGGTCTGGTTATAACTGACTCTTGGTGTTCATATTTACTGTGGTTATGGTGTTCATGCTGTAGGGTACGCTCCCAGGTCCTGGCGGTGGGATGGCAGCGAGCAGCTGGTATCGGTGTGGAGTGAACACAAAACAAGAACAATGTTCAATGAACAAGCCCACAAAGGGCAGGATTTAATGGCAACCACTTATTCCATTCACAGGGCAAAATACACCGGCAACATTTCCCCCCGCCAATCGCCCCCCAACTAAACTAAGCTTTCTCTCTAAATACAAATTGACCTGAACCATTCCTAATAATAAAGGGGTGCTTTAAAGTATTCAAATTGTACTCCCTCTTAGCTCAATATACCTGTTGGTCCCATCATTACCACGCTAATGCACTGTGTGCACATTATACATTTGTATTACATAATTGAGCAATAATCATTCAGAAGTGCCGTAATTTAACAGGATCCCTGGTAGAGCCCCTCTCCATTCAGCTCCACTTGGTACAGCCCAATGAGGTCTAACCAGGCACACCGGTGCATGGTTACCCAGTGAGGGGGCTCATGTAGCCTCTTCACACATGTTGAATAAGGTCTTCATGTATACGTTATAACCCTAACTCTAACCCTAACCCACTCACCCTAACCCACTCACTCTAACCCTAACCCACTCACCCTAACCCACTCACCCTAACCCACTCACTCTAACCCTAACCCACTCACCCTAACCCACTCACTCTAACCCTAACCCACTCACCCTAACCCTAACCCACTCACCCTAACCCACTCACTCTAACCCTAACCCACTCACCCTAACCCACTCACTCTAACCCTAACCCACTCACCCTAACCCACTCACCCTAACCCTAACCCACTCACCCTAACCCACTCACTCTAACCCTAACCCACTCACCCTAACCCACTCACCCTAACCCACTCACTCTAACCCTAACCCACTCACCCTAACCCACTCACCCTAACCCAGTCACTCTAACCCTAACCCACTCACCCTAACCCACTCACTCTAACCCTAACCCACTCACCCTAAACCACTCACCCTAACCCACTCACCCTAACCCACTCACTCTAACCCTAACCCACTCACTCTAACGCTAACCCACTCACTCTAACCCACTCAATCTAACCCTAACCCACTCACTCTAACCCACTCAATCTAACCCACTCACTCTAACCCACTCACCTAACCCTAACCCACTCACTCTAACCCACTCACCTAACCCTAACCCTAACCCCTAGGCCAATGCTAGATAATAATGCTTATTACCACATCAAATAATGTTAATTAATGGTTCATTAACGTATCCTTATTGTAAAGTGGTACCTTATTATCAATGGAATTGGACATTTAATTTTTATTGAATTGTGTTTATGTACGTCTGTGATTGTCCATCGCTAAACAGAAGAATATAAGGATTACTATTATTTCATTGGATGGATGTTGTAAGTGATTAATGACGTGGGGGAAAAGTATCAACCCT
Source organism: Lota lota (assembly GCA_026745465.1). Lineage (NCBI taxonomy): Eukaryota > Metazoa > Chordata > Actinopteri > Gadiformes > Lotidae > Lota > Lota lota. Next base: position 326,823 of record JACYXH010000626.1, on the reverse strand, counting down.
AGTTCATACTTTACTTTATACTTTTCTTTATTTACTCTATACATACACTATATATATATATATATATATATATATATATATATATATACAAAATTCAAAATCACGAATGCAACAACAAAAGTCATATTGTCAAGATTCTTTATTAGGAGGAAGTGAAACGAGTGTTTGAGTTGTTCCTCTTTTTCCAGAGACCATGCAGGAAGACTGCTGAACATGCTGATGGTGATCACCTCTCCGGGCCCTCAGGGGTGTTTCCAGAGACCCTGCAGGAAGACTGCTGAACATGCTGATGGTGATCACCTCTCCGGGCCCTCAGGGGTAGTTGCAGCACTTGCAGGGGTCCCAGTAGATGAGTCCAGGCTGGCACCTTTGCAGGTAGGTGATCCCGTTGAAACACTGCAGGTAGGTGGTCTTGTCGGCGACGTTCTCGTACAGGCCGTCAGGGCGTCCCGAGCAGAAGGTGGTGATAGGGTCCTTGGTGGTGGTGGGCCGCGGGGTGGTGGTGGGCTTAGGGGGGAAGCCTGCAGTCGGGGCAGGAAGGGACTTCATCATTGTTTCCATTTCACAGGACTTCATACTGATATACTATTCACCATATTATGCATTTGATTTTAAATGGATATCCTTACATTATTTCAACTGCAGCATCATTTCGTTAGGCATTTACATCCAATTAATACAAGGTTATTCATAGTTTCATCAGTTTATAAAGGTTTACTTGAAATAGGGGAAACCCATTAAAACCTTTCATCCTTAACATTACTGGTGTGTTTTATCAGTAATTCCACCGCTAAAGAAGCCTGCCTTAATTCAGACAATGTGAAATCAATAACACAACTACTATAGGATTCGTTTTTTTCTGTTGACTTCAGTGTTGTGGTCAACCATTTCCTAAGGATGTAACTTCTTTTTAATCTGTTTTAATCTGTTTAGTAAATGCTACCCACCACTCTGTTACATTTTTAATCGGTTTAATCTGTTTAGTAAATGCTACCCACCACTCTGTTACATTTTTAATCGGTTTAATCTGTTTAGTAAATGCTACCCATACTTTGTTGTAACCTTTTTATTATTATTTTGTCTAAGCAACCTAAAGGGGTTATTTTGGAAACATTTCTCCCACTTCCACAAAACATATCTCCATCTAGATTCTGTATCAGATAGCTAAATGCAATGACAAAGAAATTGTTTAGCTCTATAAGATTGAAGTCAAAAGTATTTTCACCAAGATAAACTTCGGACTCATAAATGTTTGGCTTCAAAGAAAGTTTCACTTCATTATGATCTGATGAAGACATCCCAGCAGTATCTCCTGATGTGTGTTATCATGTGTGGTCATGCTGGTTACCCATGGTGATCTGATGAAGACATCCCAGCAGTATCTCCTGATGTGTGCTAGCTGTTATCATGTGTGGTCATGCTGGTTACCCATGGTGATCTGATGAAGACATCCCAGCAGTATCTCCTGATGTGTGTTATCATGTGTGGTCATGCTGGTTACCCATGGTGATCTGATGAAGACATCCCAGCAGTATCTCCTGATGTGTGTTATCATGTGTGGTCATGCTGGTTACCCATGGTGATCTGATGAAGACATCCCAGCAGTGTCTCCTGATGTGTGTTATCATGTGTGGTCATGCTGGTTACCCATGGTGATCTGATGAAGACATCCCAGCAGTATCTCCTGATGTGTGCTAGCTGTTATCATGTGTGGTCATGCTGGTTACCCATGGTGATCTGATGAAGACATCCCAGCAGTATCTCCTGATGTGTGCTAGCTGTTATCATGTGTGGTCATGCTGGTTACCCATGGTGATCTGATGAAGACATCCCAGCAGTGTCTCCTGATGTGTGTTATCATGTGTGGTCATGCTGGTTACCCATGGTGATCTGATGAAGACATCCCAGCAGTGTCTCCTGATGTGTGTTATCATGTGTGGTCATGCTGGTTACCCATGGTGATCTGATGAAGACATCCCAGCAGTGTCTCCTGATGTGTGTTATCATGTGTGGTCATGCTGGTTACCCATGGTGATCTGATGAAGACATCCCAGCAGTGTCTCCTGATGTGTGTTATCATGTGTGGTCATGCTGGTTACCCATGGTGATCTGATGAAGACATCCCAGCAGTGTCTCCTGATGTGTGTTATCATGTGTGGTCATGCTGGTTACCCATGGAGTTTCTCAGGTGGTTGACCAGGGGGTAGGCTCCCTCAGAGCAGAAGAGGCCGCTGAAGTCATCCATGTCCAGGGTCCACACGTGTGCACCACCCAGGTTGTTGCTGTTCATCCACTGGACCTAAGCGGGCGGGGGAGGGGTGGGGTTGGTCAGGTATGATCAAAGCTCAACTAATTAGCAGAATTAGTGGTGGAGAATCGTAGTTATAGCTATATCAGGGGTGGGTAAAATGGGTGGATCTACTCTTGGATGGGCACATTTTATCCTTGAGAAACGTTCTAGTTCAGATATTGTATAATGGAGTAAAATGCTGCAGTAGAAAACAAAGTAGGAACATGGGATCCAACCCTGCCACCGTGTGCTGTACAATGACCTGGATGCCATCCTAACAGCAGGATTTCTCACTTCAACAGACAAGAGATGGAACATAATAAACGATTGAGCGATGGCGTGAATGCTAGGTCACCTTGGCCGTGACGCTCTGCTTGTTGTCATAACCAACCCAGACGCCACCGTTTGTGGCGTATGGCACCTCCTGCTCAGCGATCCACTCAACAGTCGCACCGTTGATGAATGAACAGACCTGGAGGCACGTGCAAACACACACATGCGCAGTAGTGAGTTCAAATACAAGGGCCGCTGATCCGCAGAACAACAGCTTCCACTAAAAGTTGTGAATAGTTGTTGACATAAAATATATTTTGTAGGACAATAGTGTACAGTATAGATATTTTCCACTGTTTAGTACAGTATGCAGTTACAATTGCATTCATTCCACTCATGCCTTTACTTTGAAAGTCCTCATGCACAAAAGGTTTGTGAGAACCTTAATGCTAGTACAATTATTGATTATTTATTTATTATTGATAATATTATTGATTTATTATTAATATAATCCCAAGATGCCCCAACCCTTACCTGCTTCATAATTATATTATTATAGTAAAATATTTACTGGCAGTAGCTTTGGCCAAAAGCCTCTGGTAAATGACTAACCAGTACATAAAGCCTCTGGTAAATGACTAACCAGTACATAAAGCCTCTGGTAAATGACTAACCAGTACATAAAGCCTCTGGTAAATGACTAACCAGTACATAAAGCCTCTGGTAAATGACTAACCAGTACATAAAGCCTCTGGTAAATGACTAACCAGTACATAAAGCCTCTGGTAAATGACTAACCAGTACATAAAGCCTCTGGTAAATGACTAACCAGTACATAAAGCCTCTGGTAAATGACTAACCAGTACATAAAGCCTCTGGTAAATGACTAACCAGTACATAAAGCCTCTGGTAAATGACTAACCAGTACATAAAGCCTCTGGTAAATGACTAACCAGTACATAAAGCCTCTGGTAAATGACTAACCAGTACATAAAGCCTCTGGTAAATGACTAACCAGTACATAAAGCCTCTGGTAAATGACTAACCAGTACATAAAGCCTCTGGTAAATGACTAACCAGTACATAAAGCCTCTGGTAAATGACTAACCAGTACATAAAGCCTCTGGTAAATGACTAACCAGTACATGTTGGGTATCGATGGTGGGAGCCTAACCTCATAGTAGGACCAGAAGCCAGCGGTGCGTGTGAAGGGGCCTGCTTCTCCGGCCCCGGTGGCTGGGGCTCCCAGGGAGGTGTCAGAGCTTTGGAGGCGGTAGGTACGGCCGTAGGTGGAGAAGCCCAGCAGAAGCTTCTCCCCAGGGGCTCCCAGAGACAGCCACTGGGAGATGGAAGAATTCTGACAGCCGCCAGGGTAGCGTTGATTAGCATACAACCCACCGCTAGTTTGGATCCAGCAAATGTCCCACTTGCTATGCTAAAGAAACATCTTGTGTTCTTACGATGTTGTGGTGAAGGTGGGAGCCGGAGTCGTGGTTGCTCCTGTACAGAGGGCTGTTGTGTCCGGTCTGAGCCTCCCAGTGGCCGTGGTAGTCGTACGTCATCACGTTGATGAAGTCCAGGTGACTGAGAAGCACAAAAGCTCAAATAACCATTGGTCCCACGGATATGCCTTCAAGCAAAGGCGCAAAACCAGCAGGTTTCTGCCATCCAAGAGCCTTGCTTTGTATGTTTAATTGTTGCTCTTTTATTTTCTATAATTACGTTTCTTATTTGAACCTTTGAACTTCACTCACGGGGCGATTTTAGGTACATCATATGCGCTGTTGATGGTGGGCAGGAAAGCAGCAACGTTTGCTGTCAGGAGCAGTTGGGTTTTCTTGGTGTCTCTTGCCTCTTGGAAAAAGGCCTGGTCCAGTTCCTGTCACACACAGTTACAAACACGTTAGATGAAACAGATTCGGCTCAAGCAGGACTACCACCATCCATGAGAAAATGAGCTCTGGGTACCTCGACGAGTCCTGAGAACCTGTCCTTATCGGCCGCCGTGCTGCCCATCTGTCCGGGGAACTCCCAGTCCAGGTTGAGACCATCAAAGTTGTGTTTGCGGAGGAAGCTGATGGCAGACTTCAAGAACACTGCGCGGCTCTCTGGCTTGGAAACCATGGCGATGAATCTGGAGACAATCAGGAGAAAAATAAGAAGTACTATGTCATTTTCATTTATTATACCTACGTTTTTATCTTTTCTCAGATTATATGCATGTGCTATGGGTTAATGTTTGGTGAGTTTTCTTTTTTACGTATAGTCATATATAATTATATAAACATGAATTGGTTGTTTCTAACAACACAGCTGTCTAAAACGGTATGACAGGGTGAACGTGAATAATAACTTACGGACTAATGCCATTGGCTGAACCTCCAACAGACAGCAAGGTTCTGAGCGCTGGGTTTCTGAAGAGGAAGAGCAGAAACGTAAACCAGAATACAGCTGACCTTTGAACCTGGGTCGCTTTTAGACCCACAAAGAATGTAGGAACCCTAACCCTACGCTTAAGAGTTTGAAAGGGCCACTTTTCATTTGTGAAACATTATTATTGCTCATTTATTTCACTTGGAACAATCCAAATATGAAACATTGACGTTAGAAGCATGGCTTTCTGATACAAGGTTGGGTAAAAGGATGAAGAATTGAAGAGACAGGATGACAGGATGGATGGATGACTGGATGACTGGATGGATGAATACAGTATGATTGGATGGATGGATGATTGGATGGATGTATGGATGAATGAATGGATGGATGATTGGATGGATGGATGATTGGATGGATGATTGGATGGATGAATGAATGGATGAATGGATGGATGAATGAATGAATGGATGGATGATTGGATGGATGGATGGATGATTGGATGGATGGATGAATGTATGTATGAATGATTGGATTGGTGGATGGATGAATGAATGATTGGATTGGTAGATGAATGGATGAATGAATGGATGAATGGATGAATTGATGAATGAATGAATGAATGAATGGATGAATGATGGATGGACGGGGCTACCATGAAGGAGCACATTGGTGGTACAGAGCGGGGGCGACTCACATGTCCCTGAGGCTGTGGAGCACCTTGTACTGCTCCTCGTCGTTCCACTCGGTGGCTATGAGCTGGTTGAAGCTGTTGATGGTGGCCAGGGCGTACACAACGTGGGTGCACATGAAGGGGTCGATGTGGTCAGCGGTGAATTTACCAGAGGAGGGCCTGTACTGAGCCCAGTTGGTCATGTGACACACCAGCTTGGTGGACGTGGCTGAGGATGGGAAAATAATAATCACAACGATACAAACAATACTAATACTTTTACTAGTAATAATGTTAATAATATTTATACAAATAATAAGAAATAAATAAGAAATAATAATCACTGACAATAATAATACACTTTTCACATTGGTAAGTATAATCTTGAATTAAATGTAATCACTTAAACCATGATCATTAAATCCATATGCAACATAAAAACGTTATTGCCACAGGATGCACAGGAGCAGGAAACAGAGAGGAGGCTTACCTGTGTGCAGCGCGAGCAGAACTCCCAACACTTTAAACATAGAGCACAAATACCGCTGTCATATCTTCATGCTATATCTATATTTCATTTGAATAAACATCATTTCAATCTAAGTTCTTTGAAATAGTTTTCTTAAACAATCGTCAGCTTATCACATTAGAATTGTACACATAATGAATGGGGAATAATGAATGATCTAGTGCCATTTACCTGTGGGGAGACTGAGTCTGGCCATTGTTTTCACGAAGTCAATCTCTGTACAAAGATACAAACATTTAGTGACTGCTCGCCTTTAAGATGTGCTTTATTTTGGACTAACCACCAAGGGCGCAGATCTCATTCAAACTTGGGGGGGGGGCACAAACATGGAATTGTTCTCTCCTCCAGAGTATTTTCTGGAGGGGACATCAATAATATCACCGACATATATCAAATGATCTGCTGTGACAGACAGCCATTGGCCTCACTCACTGAAGACATAACTTACATGCTACAGAGATCTGGGAAACATAGTCCAATAGCAAGCAAAGGTATTAGGATGAAGGAAGCTGTTAACTTCATTTCCCAAATTCCCAAAATTCCCACAAATACAACAGTTTAGACCACTGAGCAGGATACATATGGGGACATAAACAAAACCTTTCAAATGTGTGTTTATGTGTGAGTCGGCTTCTATTAAATATTTATTTTCAATTACATCATTTATTTAGAAATAATTGATATGGGGGGGGGGGGCAACTTCATGTTTTTCAGAAGTTGGAGGGGCGTGGCCCCCCCGGTCCCCCCGTGATCTGCGCCCCTGCTAACCACTTCCAAATAAGCAAGATGCAAGAGATTATTACATGACATGATATCACAAATAAATACAACAGGAAAAACGGATACGTTACCTTTCTGTAAAAGCTGCCCAAGAGATCGATGTGAGCTGTGCAGACTTGTTACATATTTATACCCTCCTCCTTATTAGTGATTAATGACACCTTGACAAAGGTCAGCTGATACGTTGTCTGGGTTATTACGGGAATTAACCGGAACTGAGAGTGCTTACACACACACACACACACACACACACACACACACACGCAGACGCACACACACACACACGCACACCCTGCAACCAGACACACACACACACACACACGCACACACACACACCCTGCAACCAGACACACACACACGCAGACGCACACACACACACACCCTGCAACCACAGACACACACACACACGCACACACACACAGACGCACACACACACACACACACACACGCACACCCTGCAACCAGACACACACACACACACACCCTGCAACCAGACACATACACACACACACGCACACACACACCCTGCAACCAGACACACACACGCAGACGCACACACACACACCCTGCAACCACAGACACACACACACACGCACACACACACAGACACACACACACACACCCTGCAACCATAGACACACACACTGCAACCACAGACACACACACACCCGCACACACACACACACCCTGCAACCACAGACACACACACACACACACACACACACACATGCACACACACACACACACACACCCGCACACACACACACACACACACGCACCCGCACACACACACGCACACACACACACACACCCTGCAACCACAGACACACTATATAAACACGATTTAGCATCTATCTACTAACATTCAACCTCTGTTAATTTTTAAATGTGTACATTTCGTTTAACTAGTGCTTGTAAAGTTGTACTCGAGCATAATCTTTTAAACATTTTGCTGCTATTACTGCTGTTTTCTGATGTTCTTTTATTATCTATTGGTCTTATCGTACTTCGGGAGATGTACCGGAATATAATTATCGTGATTTCTAGGTGACAAAAGCATTTTTGGAATCATTGACTAAAGGACCATTGCATAACTATATCTAAGTATATATATGTAGTGCGTGTCAGGGTCAGGTGGGGCGAGTCCTTGGCTTGTGTTTGATGTGCCCTGCATGTGTTCCTCCCACATGGAGGCTGAGTGGAGATCCCAAACTAATGGATTCCTGCCCATGAATTAAGAAGCTAAAGTATTATCCTATCGTAGTCTTAAGAATCTAGCTTGTATACATTGTGTATGTATCTTAATACAGAACTGCTAATCTTTGACTTTTGATGTGTGTCGGGGTGGCTTGAGTCTAACCTTAATTTGACCTTATGACCTTTGTTCATCTCTTATTATTATAACTGGCATTATAATTATGATTATTTTCTTGTTAAGTGTTCCTGTGAGCTCGTCTTCAGGAATCACACATAGGTAGATGTTTAAAATGCACACACATTTCATCATTACTATCCCAAGGTGTTTATTGAATCATATTAAAAAATGTTTCTCACCGCTTCAGCAAAACACCCTGTTTTGCATTTGACACTGAAACATAACACTCAGTTTCCTTATCACTAGCAAGAAGGACTGGTGAGATGACGAAACGGCTTGAGTCCAGGGGGATTGGTAACAGGGAAGACATTTTGTGACAGCTTGATGGACCAGACTTACATCACAAAGCTGTTGTACACATTAGAGATTTTTGCAAGTAAAGTCACTCGCATTCACTTTTACAAAAAATAACTCATCATGAAGAATCATGAGCACGTGTTTTGTTTTTCTTAAATGATCTATCTAGAAGGTGTGATCCAAGTTGTACATGTGTTTCTAATGTGTTCTAGTTTGTGTGTGTGTGTGTGTGTGTGTGTGTGTGTGTGTGTGTGTGTGTGTGTGTGTGTGTGTGTGTGTGTGTGTGTGTGTGTGTGTGTGTGTGTGGTTATACAGAAAGCCAAAACTTCGTTATCATCATTATAAAAAAATTATATTGTAAACTTAAGTTATCATTCACTCAAGGAAGGCATTACAAAAGTACTCTTCTGACTCAACTCTTCAAAAAATAAAAATAAATAAAAAACATTTTGTTTTATTCCCCAGCTTTTGGAATTTGCAAACGAGGATCCTTTAAATGCAGAAACAAATAATGTTGTCATGGATTCTTACAATTACTGTTTCTGCTGGGACTTTGGTTGTTTAATGTGTAATATGTAATACAGATCATATGCATCTAAATCCAATCAATTACTGTTTATGTTGGGACTGTGGTTGTTTAATATGTAATATGTAATATAGATCATATGCATCTAAATCCAATCAAATTTGAAGACTCAAATCTTTGGTTTGAATGAGTTTGGACAGAAAATCATAGCTGGAATGTTAAAGTCATTCACAAATTACTGTAAAATTGGTAAACTGGTACAACAAACTAAAATGAATAATCAGAAATTATTACAAATTGTCTTTTGCAAGATGCATCAATCCACTTTTTTACAACGTATATTTGACTAATTTAACATGGATCCTATTGTGCTGGTTTTAATGATTTTGGTGTGGTGTTTTTATGGTAGTGTTGACACTTTTATTGACATTCTAGATGGGTGGCAAGTGCAATCTGAAACTAGATAACTACATCAAAACAAATATCATTAATCATTCATTTCATCTGATTCCACAGCAACCTTTGTAGTCACTTTGTCTTGACTTTGAACTTAACTGAGCAAGTTATGTCACAGTAAATTACATGTTGGCACTGCAGAGTATGCATTGAGAACGATAACACTGTGACCGGGACAAATCTGATGACTACAAATCAATACACATCCCCTTTATCGCATTCACAAACCTTTCCAGGCAAAAAGCATCAAACAGGCTACCACAAACCCAAACGCTAAACCTAAGTGTTGGGACATCAATGTCTGCACTATCTTTGACAATGATGCAGGCACAACCAAATGTTAACAGTGAACTGCTTCATTCAATTCGAGTTCAGTGAACAATGAAGCTTAATAAAAGTAAAATATGTGTTTGACATTCATTCAGTTGAGTCATTCCTTTAACACGTTTTTGCTATACTTACAGCAGAAATAAACAAAACATAATAATCAAAAGACATCCACTAAATAAGAAATACACATTACAGACATTATTGGTACTCAACAATCAAAGGTCAGAGTGCGTGACCCTCACATGTCTCATGCAGGGCTCACGAGGCTGCTGCACACACTGTGGACTGTTCCACGCTCACACACTGGACTGTTCCACGCTCACACACTGGACTGTTCCACGCTCACACACTGGACTGTTCCACGCTCACACACTGGACTGTTCCACGCTCACACACTGGACTGTTCCACGCTCACACACTGGACTGTTCCACGCTCACACACTGGACTGTTCCACGCTCACACACTGGACTGTTCCACGCTCACACACTGGACTGTTCCACGCTCACACACTGGACTGTTCCACGCTCACACACTGGACTGTTCCACGCTCACACACTGGACTGTTCCACGCTCACACACTGGACTGTTCCACGCTCACACACTGGACTGTTCCACGCTCACACACTGGACTGTTCCACGCTCACGCACTGGACTGTTCCACGCTCACACACTGGACTGTTCCACACTCACACACTGTGGACTGTTCCATGCTTTTGCTGCAAGCGTTCACAGAGCCAGTGGATTCTCTGTTAAAAGTTTTTTATTACTCTTGATAGTAAATCCAAAATGTTTACTGATAACTCTTACTTTCTGAGCCTGGGATTCAGCACCTTCCTTTTGAAACAGGGTCGATCTTAGAGTCAAACCTTTATTTCCATGGAGCAGGATGAAGGAGAAATAAAGGAGTAGAAAGCCTAAATGTCAAGGATTACGAGAAAGGCATCTCACCACTCCCATCAGGCATTTATCATAAGGTCTTAACACAGTAGGGCCTTTATCACACAGGCGTAATAATCGGGGCGAAAACAGGTGTGGCTCATGAAGTTGATTACATAATTAGCGTCATGAGCTACACTCACCCCTACCATTACACCTCTGTGATAAAGGTTGTTATGTATCAGTCAAACTCGTTTACTCCCCACCCCACCTACACCACCAGGCTCAGCCACACACACATTCCTACAAATCAAAAAGCTCTTGGATGTTCTTCTAAAAAACACATGATGCCTAATGGAATCATACCCCCCCCCACCCCTCCACCCCCTGCTGGGGCCCCCCCATGCGTCACGCCAACGACACCCCATCCTGGTGAAAACAAACAACATAAAACATTTGAGCCATAGTATCGGGCTTTTGAAAGTAAAACGTTCCCGGATTGGCTAGGCCAGATCACACCCGGACCAAGCCAATCACAGAGTGGAACACTGAGAAGAAGCCAATCAGAGAGTGGAACACTGAGAAGAAGCCAATCAGAGAGTGGAACACTGAGAAGAGGCAGAAAACACCAAAAGGCTTCGCTGAGTCGCCGCTGTTTTGGACCATCATCCCAGTTCCTGCAGGACGGGGACAGAGGACAAGGGTTGACATCTTCATCTTATTATCTTAAGCAGAGTATTAAGTGAGAAGGTGAGCCACCTTATCTTAAGCAGAGTATTAAGTGAGAAGGTGAGTCACCTTATCTTAAGCAGAGTATTAAGTGAGAAGGTGAGTCACCTTATCTTAAGCAGAGTATTAAGTGAGAAGGTGAGCCACCTTGTCTTAAGCAGAGTATTAAGTGAGAAGGTGAGCCACCTTATCTTAAGCAGAGTATTAAGTGAGAAGGTGAGCCACCTTATCTTAAGCAGAGTATTAAGTGAGAAGGTGAGCCACCTTATCTTAAGCAGAGTATTAAGTGAGAAGGTGAGCCACCTTATCTTAAGCAGAGTATTAAGTGAGAAGGTGAGCCACCTTATCTTAAGCAGAGTATTAAGTGATAAGGTGAGCCACCTTATCTTAAGCAGAGTATTAAGTGAGAAGGTGAGCCACCTTATCTTAAGCAGAGTATTAAGTGAGAAGGTGAGCGACCTTATCTTAAGCAGAGTATTAAGTGAGAAGGTGAGTCACCTTATCTTAAGCAGAGTATTAAGTGAGAAGGTGAGCCCCCTTATCTTAAGCAGAGTATTAAGTGAGAAGGTGAGCCACCTTATCTTAAGCAGAGTATTAAGTGAGAAGGTGAGCCACCTTATCTTAAGCAGAGTATTAAGTGAGAAGGTGAGCCACCTTATCTTAAGCAGAGTATTAAGTGAGAAGGTGAGCCACCTTATCTTAAGCAGAGTATTAAGTGAGAAGGTGAGCCACCTTATCTTAAGCAGAGTATTAAGTGAGAAGGTGAGCCACCTTATCTTAAGCAGAGTATTAAGTGAGAAGGTGAGTCACCTTATCTTAAGCAGAGTATTAAGTGAGAAGGTGAGCCACCTTATCTTAAGCAGAGTATTAAGTGAGAAGGTGAGTCACCTTATCTTAAGCAGAGTATTAAGTGAGAAGGTGAGCCACCTGAGTCCCGGGAGGCGATGGTTTCGTGTGCAGCTCCGTCCCCCCCCTCCCCCCAGGACCGGATCTCCAGCACCATGTAGCCATTGTCCCGGGGCAGAGGCAGCTTCACCGACGTCTGGCTCTGGTCCAGCACCTTGAGGGACGCCTGGCCCTCGTGCTTGTACAGAACCTGGGGGCCCATCCAAACACGTTATCCAGGGGCCAAACACGCGGTGATGGGACCCATTCCAAATACATTCAAATGATTAAAGAAAATGTATCTTTACTGGTACTTAGAAGATACAATAAAAGCAATGTTTCATTTCAAATATTATTTCTTCTTCTTCACTGCAATATAGTTGATATGTACGCTAACACACACACACACACACACACACTCACACACACACACACACACACACACACACACACACACACACACTCACACTCACACTCACACACCAGGCACCAGGCACAAGGAGGCACCAGGCACCAGGAGGCATCAGGCACCAGGCACCAGGCAGCAGGCACCAGGCACCAGGCACCAGGCACCAGGCAGCAGGCACCAGGCACCAGGCACCAGGCACCAGGCACCAGGCACCAGCAGGCACCAGGCACCAGGCACCAGGGACCAGGAGGCACCAGGCACCAGGCAGCAGGCACCAGCAGGCACCAGGCACCAGGCACCAGGCACCAGGAGGCACCAGGCACCAGGCACCAGGCAGCAGGCACCAGCAGGCACCAGGCACCAGGAGGCACCAGGCACCAGGCACCAGGCAGCAGGCAGCAGGCAGTGCTCACTTTGTATCCAAGCACGGCAGACTCGTTGTGCAGGGCCTTCACATGGTCCCACCGGACCGTTACCCAGGATCCATCAGTTTTCCAGGACACATTGCCGGGGGGGCGATTAGGAGCTGCAAACAAACAAAATCAGGAAGTTCCAGAACAATCACGGAAAAAAAAACACCGTAAAGCTGTAAAAGTTATACAAATATGCACATACATAATTTGTGTTTTAGTGTTGAATACATTTTGCCAGAAAATCCCAATTCGCAGCTGCCAATTAACTATAATAGGGTAACATCCTTTAGTCAGCAAAGAAGATGCAAAACATCAGATGGTATAATTGCATCTGAACGATAAACTGCATCAAACTTGTGTACAATTGTTGTGAATTTAGGGTGATTTGAAGAGGCCAGAAGCACCCTAAAGCCCAGCAGTGTGGGTGTCTGATAACCTCCACGCTGTGAACGCAGTGAAAGCCTCGGGGCCCGGGGCAGGTAACACAGGGTCTCCCAAGTCCCGGGTCTTCCACGTGAGTAGGGTTACAGGAAACAGCTACCGTGTGTGAAGCCCCAGTCAGCGTTGACCCCTTTGAAGACGGGGGAGCCCCATCACAACCGAGTCAGGTGACTCAGACACAAACGGGGGGCCCCATCACAACCGAGTCAGGTGACTCAGACACAAACGGGGGGCCCCATCACAACCGAGTCAGGTGACTCAGACACAAACGGGGGGCCCCATCACAACCGAGTCAGGTGACTCAGACACAAACGGGGGGCCCCATCACAACCGAGTCAGGCGAATCAGACACAAACGGGGGAGCCCCATCACAACCGAGTCAGGTGTCTGATTCCATAACAACAGGGTGGGGCCCCTGTTTGTCTGGGGCGTCAAACCTACGGGGTCTCCTGGTGGTGACGGTGGTCCGCGGCGAGGAGGGCCCGGTGCCGGCGCTGTTGTAGGCCAGGACGGCCACGTGGTAGCGCGTGCTGGGCCTGAGGCCGGCCACGCGGGCCGCCGTGCCCGGCCCTGCCGTCCGGACGCGGTCCGCCGCCGCCTCGCGCTCGTGCTGCCGCCAGTACCGGATCTGCAGGGAGCAGTGGGAACACTGGTCAGAGGAATCCCC
>JACYXH010000626.1:252500-307500 GCA_026745465.1 Lota lota | reverse complement strand
TGCGCTGAAAGAGAAATGCCCGAAGACGAGAGGAGTGCGCATCTGTGGAGGACAGAGTTCAGCGCAACCGGTCAGACAAATGGAAGTCATTTCCCGTTTAGCTGTTGATGATATGTTAAATACGTTTTGTGGAATATGTTGCGCCCTGGTTTTCCAGAACCTGCCACCCATGTGAGATGGAGTCTTACGCCCAGGGCCAGGTTGGTGTTTGCTTGATGAATATGTGTGACTCATAAGTGACTCCTACCTCTCACAGACAGGTGGCCGGTGCTGTTGGCCTTGCCCAGGTAGTTTTCAGCAAAGCAGGTGTACTTCCCCTCGTCAGCCCTGCTGATGTTGTGGATCCACAGCACTCCGTCTGGAGTCACCGTCACCCTGCCAGAGGACACACCCCTTCAGACTGAGAGGGACTCCTATTGGCCAGAGGACACACCCCGTCAGACTGAGAGGGACTCCTATTGGCCAGAGGACACACCCCTTCAGACTGAGAGGGACTCCTATTGGCCAGAGGACACACCCCGTCAGACTGAGAGGGACTCCTATTGGCTAGAGTAACACACCCCGTCAGACTGAGAGGGACTCCTATTGGCCAGAGGACACACCCCGTCAGACTGAGAGGGACTCCTATTGGCTAGAGTAACACACCCCTTCAGACTGAGAGGGACTCCTATTGGCCAGAGGACACACCCCGTCAGACTGAGAGGGACTCCTATTGGCTAGAGTAACACACCCCTTCAGACTGAGAGGGACTCCTATTGGCTAGAGTAACACACCCCTTCAGACTGAGAGGGACTCCTATTGGCTAGAGGACACACCCCGTCAGACTGAGAGGGACTCCTATTGGCTAGAGGACACACCCCGTCAGACAGAGAGGGACTCCTATTGGCCAGAGGACACACCCCGTCAGACTGAGAGGGACTCCTATTGGCTAGAGTAACACACCCCTTCAGACTGAGAGGGACTCCTATTGGCCAGAGGACACACCCCGTCAGACTGAGAGGGACTCCTATTGGCCAGAGGACACACCCCGTCAGACTGAGAGGGACTCCTATTGGCTAGAGTAACACACCCCTTCAGACTGAGAGGGACTCCTATTGGCTAGAGTAACACACCCCGTCAGACTGAGAGGGACTCCTATTGGCTAGAGTAACACACCCCTTCAGACTGAGAGGGAGTCCTATTGGCCAGAGGACACACCCCTTCAGACTGAGAGGGACTCCTATTGGCTAGAGTAACACACCCCTTCAGACTGAGAGGGACTCCTATTGGCTAGAGTAACACACCCCTTCAGACTGAGAGGGACTCCTATTGGCTAGAGTAACACACCCCGTCAGACTGAGAGGGACTCCTATTGGCTAGAGTAACACACCCCGTCAGACTGAGAGGGACTCCTATTGGCTAGAGTAACACACCCCTTCAGACTGAGAGGGACTCCTATTGGCCAGAGGACACACCCCGTCAGACTGAGAGGGACTCCTATTGGCTAGAGTAACACACCCCTTCAGACTGAGAGGGACTCCTATTAGCCAGAGGACACACCCCGTCAGACTGAGAGGGACTCCTATTGGCTAGAGTAACACACCCCGTCAGACTGAGAGGGACTCCTATTGGCTAGAGTAACACACCCCTTCAGACTGAGAGGGACTCCTATTAGCCAGAGGACACACCCCGTCAGACTGAGAGGGACTCCTATTGGCTAGAGTAACACACCCCTTCAGACTGAGAGGGACTCCTATTGGCTAGAGTAACACACCCCTTCAGACTGAGAGGGACTCCTATTGGCTAGAGTAACACACCCCTTCAGACTGAGAGGGACTCCTATTGGCCAGAGGACACACCCCGTCAGACTGAGAGGGACTCCTATTGGCTAGAGTAACACACCCCTTCAGACTGAGAGGGACTCCTATTAGCCAGAGGACACACCCCGTCAGACTGAGAGGGACTCCTATTGGCTAGAGTAACACACCCCTTCAGACTGAGAGGGACTCCTATTGGCTAGAGTAACACACCCCTTCAGACTGAGAGGGACTCCTTTTGGCTAGAGTAACACCGCACCACACTCACCTCACCTCACCACACCACACCTCACCTCACCACACCACACCTCACCTCACCTCACCATACCACACCTCACCTCACCACACCTCACCTCACCACACCACACCTCACCGCACCTCACCTCACCACACCACACCTCACCTCACCACACCACACCACACCACACCTCACCTCACCACACCTCACCACACCTCACCTCACCACACCTCACCTCACCTCACCACACCACACCTCACCACACCACACCTCACCTCACCACACCACACCTCACCTCACCACACCACACCACCTGTGTTTACCTGCTGCTGTTGACCAGCAGCTCTGTGCCGCGGCTCCAGAACAGGGTGGGCTTGGGGGCGGCCCGCGGCCGGCACTCCATGCGGACCTGCCCCCCCCTGGCCGCAGGGACCAACTTCCGCACCGGCTTCAGCCGGAAGTCCGGGGCCTGAACTGGAGAAGGGAGGAAGAGGAAGGGGGTTGTTAGAGGAAGGGGAAGCAGGGGAAGATGCCCACATAAACCATGTCCTTTGCTCTACCTTATCTATATGGTGAATCAAATAGGAATCCTTTCACCAAGTGGTGGACCCCTGCTGTTTCTCACCTTGGACTCTCAGCTCGCCGTTGGCGTAGACGTTGCCATGTTTGTTCTCGGCCACACACTGGTACATCCCAGAATCCTCCAGGGCCAGGTTACTGATCTTAAGACGGCCCCCGTTCACCTCCACCCTGTCCTGTAGTGGACGGAGTGAGAGAGAGAGAGAGAGAGAGAGAGAGAGAGAGAGAGAGAGAGAGAGAGAGAGAGAGAGAGGGAGAGGGAGAGGGAGAGGGAGAGGGAGAGGGAGAGGGAGAGAGAGAGAGAGAGCGAGAGCGAGAGAGAGAGAGAGAGAGAGAGAAAGAGAAAGAGATGGAGAGAGAGAGAAACAGTGCTCATCTTAAAATTGTGTCGTTAATAACACTATATTCTACCTTACATTGATATTCATATGAGTGGGCTACCTGTGTTACGCAAACAACAATAACCCAAAACAGAAAGGTCCGTTACGGTGTGGTTTGATTGACATGGCCACCTCTTCCTCCTCCTGATTGGTTACCTGTGTACTGAGGGGCTGGCCGTTCCTCAGCCAGCGAATGGAGGGCCGGGGTTTTCCTGCCGCCATGCAGCTCCAGTGCAGCTCCGAGCTGATCTCCACCTCTGAGTCGCTCATCACCTGCAACCACTCGGGCTGAGCTGCAGGAGGAGTGGGACATCAACAGAGCTATACACCAGGCTAGAGCACCTACTGTACCTACCTTACTGAGCCATACACCAGGCTAGAGCACCTACCTACCTTACTGAGCCATACACCAGGCTAGAGCACCTACCTTACTGAGCCATACACCAGGCTAGAGCACCTACCTTACTGAGCCATACACCAGGCTAGAGCACCTACCTTACTGAGCCATACACCAGGCTAGAGCACCTACCTTACTGAGCCATACACCAGGCTAGAGCACCTACCTTACTGAGCCATACACCAGGCCAGAGCACCTACCTTACTGAGCCATACACCAGGCCAGAGCACCTACCTTACTGAGCCATACACCAGGCCAGAGCACCTACCTTACTGAGCCATACACCAGGCCAGCGCACCTACCTTACTGAGCCATACACCAGGCCAGATAACCTACCTTACTGAGCCATACACCAGGCTAGAGCACCTACTGTACCTACCTTACTGAGCCATACACCAGGCTAGAGCACCTACCTACCTTACTGAGCCATACACCAGGCTAGAGCACCTACCTTACTGAGCCATACACCAGGCTAGAGCACCTACCTTACTGAGCCATACACCAGGCCAGAGCACCTACCTTACTGAGCCATACACCAGGCCAGCGCACCTACCTTACTGAGCCATACACCAGGCTAGAGCACCTACCTTACTGAGCCATACACCAGGCTAGAGCACCTACCTTACTGAGCCATACACCAGGCCAGCGCACCTACCTTACTGAGCCATACACCAGGCTAGAGTACCTACCTTACTGAGCCATACACCAGGCTAGAGCACCTACTGTACCTACCTTACTGAGCCATACACCAGGCTAGAGCACCTACTGTACCTACCTTACTGAGCCATACACCAGGCTAGAGCACCTACCTTACTGAGCCATACACCAGGCTGGAGCACCTACCTTACTGAGCCATACACCAGGCTAGAGCACCTACCTTACTGAGCCATACACCAGGCTAGAACACCTACCTTACTGAGCCATACACCAGGTTAGAACACCTACCTTACTGAGCCATACACCAGGCTAGAGCACCTACTGTACCTAACTTACTGAGCCATACACCAGGCTAGAGCACCTACCTTACTGAGCCATACACCAGGCTAGAGCACCTACTGTACCTACCTTACTGAGCCATACACCAGGCTAGAGTACCTACTGTACCTACCTTACTGAGCCATACACCAGGCTAGAGCACCTACTGTACCTACCTTACTGAGCCATACACCAGGCTAGAGCACCTACCTTACTGAGCCATACACCAGGCTAGAGCACCTACCTTACTGAGCCATACACCAGGCTAGAGCACCTACCTTACTGAGCCATACACCAGGCTAGAGCACCTACCTTACTGAGCCATACACCAGGCTAGAGCACCTACCTTACTGAGCCATACACCAGGCTAGAGCACCTACCTTACTGAGCCATACACCAGGCTAGAGCACCTACCTTACTGAGCCATACACCAGGCTAGAGCACCTACCTTACTGAGCCATACACCAGGCTAGAGCACCTACCTTACTGAGCCATACACCAGGCTAGAGCACCTACCTTACTGAGCCATACACCAGGCCAGATAACCTACCTTACTGAGCCATACACCAGGCCAGATAACCTACCTTACTGAGCTATACACCAGGCTAGAGCACCTACCTTACTGAGCCATACACCAGGCCAGATAACCTACCTTACTGAGCCATACACCAGGCTAGAGCACCTACCTTACTGAGCCATACACCAGGGCAGATAACCTACCTTACTGAGCCATACACCAGGCCAGATAACCTACCTTACCGAGCCATACACCAGGCTAGAGCACCTACCTTACTGAGCCATACACCAGGCCAGATAACCTACCTTACTGAGCCATACACCAGGCTAGAGCACCTACTGTACCTACCTTACTGAGCCATACACCAGGCTAGAGCACCTACCTACCTTACTGAGCCATACACCAGGCTAGAGCACCTACCTTACTGAGCCATACACCAGGCTAGAGCACCTACCTTACTGAGCCATACACCAGGCTAGAGCACCTACCTTACTGAGCCATACACCAGGCTAGAGCACCTACCTTACTGAGCCATACACCAGGCCAGAGCCCCTACCTTACTGAGCCATACACCAGGCTAGAGCACCTACTGTACCTACCTTACTGAGCCATACACCAGGCTAGAGTACCTACCTTACTGATCTATACACCAGGCTAGAGCACCTACCTTACTGAGCCATACACCAGGCTAGAGCACCTACCTTACTGAGCCATACACCAGGCTAGAGCACCTACCTTACTGAGCCATACACCAGGCTAGAGCACCTACCTTACTGAGCCATACACCAGGCTAGAGCACCTACTGTACCTACCTTACTGAGCCATACACCAGACTAGAGCACCTACTGTACCTACCTTACTGAGCCATACACCAGGCCAGAGCACCTACCTTACTGAGCCATACACCAGGCTAGAGCACCTACCTTACTGAGCCATACACCAGGCTAGAGCACCTACCTAACTTACTGGCTTTGCTAGAGATCAAACCGCGTCGGGTGCACACGTTACTAAATCAAACGGCTTGCACCATACAAACTAAATCCGGCGTAGCGTTAAGTAGGACCTTAGTATTCACCCCTACCACTAGCCCTACCACTAACCAGGTGGAAACGGTGCAAATACTGGCAGTTTGGGCACTATGCTGAAGTCAACACACAGAACACTGCTGGTTTGACTTTTTAACTCGTCTTCTTTTACAACACAAAGCTACTGTAGAGTACGTGAGTACAACACCACATCACGCCAATTCAGCTGCGCTCCAATCCACATCCTCTCTGGTCTTCTCAACACTTACATCATAGCTTTTCAGTGATTCATTACGTTGAAGCCAACTTCCTCAATTCAACTTACGCTTCACTAAGTTGTTACTAGTAAGGACAACACTTACGCATTGGTGGTGCAACCGGATTTAGTCAACTGCTAGTTTGAAACCAACTAGTGGCTACTAAGGACTTAGTAGTGAACTTGAGCATGGAGCCAGCCAGTCCTGAAGGGTTGTTTCACCAGTCTCATCAGGCTAGCTGCTTGGCGCACACAATAGTAGAAGGTTAAGGTTCATAATTTTTTAACTCCTCTTATGTACTTCACTCCCACTAAAAACAGTACAAACCTTGTGTTGTAGTTGCTTTAGTGACTCTACACTGTCCAGTTAATGTTTTGTGTGCAGCTCCAATACTGATTGTATGCTATGCTTGGAAACGCATGTACGACTAAAGCACTTCTGTCCTTTAGACCCTCACCTGAACACTAGCTGTACGTTTATGATCTGACCTGGGAAAAGCACTTAACCCTCACCTGAACACTAGCTGTATGTTGACGATCTGACCTGGGAAAAGCACTTAACCCTCACCTGAACACTAGCTGTACGTTGATCTGACCTGGGAAAAGCACTTAACCCTCACCTGAACACTAGCTGTATGTTTACGATCTGACCTGGGAAAAGCACTTAACCCTCACCTGAACACTAGCTGTACGTTGATCTGACCTGGGAAAAGCACTTAACCCTCACCTGAACACCAGCTGTACGTTGATCTGACCTGGGAAAAGCACTTAACCCTCACCTGAACACTAGCTGTACGTTGATCTGACCTGGGAAAATCACTTAACCCTCACCTGAACACTAGCTGTATGTTTACGATCTGACCTGGGAAAAGCACTTAACCCTCACCTGAACACCAGCTGTACGTTGATCTGACCTGGGAAAATCACTTAACCCTCACCTGAACACTAGCTGTATGTTTACGATCTGACCTGGGAAAAGCACTTAACCCTCACCTGAACACTAGCTGTACGTTGATCTGACCTGGGAAAATCACTTAACCCTCACCTGAACACCAGCTGTACGTTTACGATCTGACCTGGGAAAAGCACTTAACCCTCACCTGAACACCAGCTGTATGTTTATGATCTGACCTGGGAAAAGCACTTAACCCTCACCTGAACACTAGCTGTACGTTTACGATCTGACCTGGGAAAAGCACTTAACCCTCACCTGAACACTAGCTGTACGTTTACGATCTGACCTGGGAAAAGCACTTAACCCTCACCTGAACACCAGCTGTACGTTTACGATCTGACCTGGGAAAAGCACTTAACCCTCACCTGAACACTAGCTGTACGTTTACGATCTGACCTGGGAAAAGCACTTAACCCTCACCTGAACACCAGCTGTACGTTTACGATCTGACCTGGGAAAAGCACTTAACCCTCACCTGAACACTAGCTGTACGTTTACGATCTGTCCTGGGAAAAGCACTTAACCCTCACCTGAACACTAGCTGTATGTTTATGATCTGACCTGGGAAAAGCACTTAACCCTCACCTGAACACTAGCTGTACGTTTACGATCTGACCTGGGAAAAGCACTTAACCTTCACCTGAACACTAGCTGTACGTTGACGATCTGACCTGGGAAAAGCACTTAACCCTCACCTGAACACTAGCTGTATGTTTATGATCTGACCTGGGAAAAGCACTTAACCCTCACCTGAACACTAGCTGTACGTTGATCTGACATGGGAAAAGCACTTAACCCTCACCTGAACACTAGCTGTACGTTTACGATCTGACCTGGGAAAAGCACTTAACCCTCACCTGAACACTAGCTGTATGTTTATGATCTGACCTGGGAAAAGCACTTAACCCTCACCTGAACACTAGCTGTACGTTTACGATCTGACCTGGGAAAAGCACTTAACCCTCACCTGAACACTAGCTGTACGTTGATCTGACCTGGGAAAAGCACTTAACCCTCACCTGAACACTAGCTGTACGTTGATCTGACCTGGGAAAATCACTTAACCCTCACCTGAACACTAGCTGTATGTTTACGATCTGACCTGGGAAAAGCACTTAACCCTCACCTGAACACTAGCTGTACGTTGATCTGACCTGGGAAAAGCACTTAACCCTCACCTGAACACTAGCTGTACGTTGATCTGACCTGGGAAAATCACTTAACCCTCACCTGAACACTAGCTGTACGTTTACGATCTGACCTGGGAAAAGCACTTAACCCTCACCTGAACACCAGCTGTACGTTTACGATCTGACCTGGGAAAAGCACTTAACCCTCACCTGAACACTAGCTGTACGTTTACGATCTGACCTGGGAAAAGCACTTAACCCTCACCTGAACACTAGCTGTATGTTTATGATCTGACCTGGGAAAAGCACTTAACCCTCACCTGAACACTAGCTGTACGTTTACGATCTGACCTGGGAAAAGCACTTAACCTTCACCTGAACACTAGCTGTACGTTGACGATCTGACCTGGGAAAAGCACTTAACCCTCACCTGAACACTAGCTGTACGTTTACGATCTGACCTGGGAAAAGCACTTAACCCTCACCTGAACACTAGCTGTACGTTGATCTGACCTGGGAAAAGCACTTAACCCTCACCTGAACACTAGCTGTACGTTTACGATCTGACCTGGGAAAAGCACTTAACCCTCACCTGAACACTAGCTGTATGTTTATGATCTGACCTGGGAAAAGCACTTAACCCTCACCTGAACACTAGCTGTACGTTGATCTGACCTGGGAAAAACATTTAACCCTCACCTGAACACCAGCTGTACGTTTATGATCTGACCTGGGAAAAGCACTTAACCCTCACCTGAACACTAGCTGTACGTTTACGATCTGACCTGGGAAAAGCACTTAACCCTCACCTGAACACTAGCTGTATGTTTACGATCTGACCTGGGAAAAGCACTTAACCCTCACCTGAACACTAGCTGTACGTTGATCTGACCTGGGAAACACAGCCACCTGCCGGTGGATTTACCTTGCACGTTGATCCGCCCCTGGTACGTGTCGCTGCCCTCTGAGTTGTACGCCTCACACTCATAAAGGCCCTCGTCATCAAAGGAGAGGTCCGGCAGGGTGAGGGTGGGGCCTTGGGCACTCTTCCCCGCCTTGGCTGGCAGCAAGCCCTCCACCTTCCTCCAGCGCAGCTTAGGCACTGGGCTGGAGAGGAGAAACAAGATGAACACACTGGACTAGAGACAAGATGAACACACTGGACTAGAGACAAGATGAACACACTGGACTAGAGACAAGATGAACACACTGGACTAGAGACAAGATGAACACACTGGACTGGAGAGGGAGAGGAGAGACAAGATGAACACACTGGACTGGAGACAAGATGAACACACTGGACTAGAGACAAGATGAACACACTGGACTAGAGACAAGATGAACACACTGGACTAGAGACAAGATGAACACACTGGACTAGAGACAAGATGAACCCACTGGACTAGAGACTAGATGAACACACTGGACTAGAGACAAGATGAACACACTGGACTAGAGACAAGATGAACACACTGGACTAGAAACAAGATGAACACACTGGACTAGAGACAAGATGAACACACTGGACTAGAGACGAGATGAACACACTGGACTAGAGAGGGAGAGACAAGATGAACACACTGGACTAGAGACAAGATGAACACACTGGACTGGAGAGGGAGAGGAGAGACAAGATGAACACACTGGACTGGAGAGGGAGAGGAGAGACAAGATGAACACTCTGGACTAGAGGACCGAGGAGAGACAAGATGAACACACTGGACTAGAAGAGGGAGAGGAGAGACAAGATGAACACTCTGGACTAGAGGACAGAGGGATACAAGATGAACACTCTGGACTAGAGACAAGATGAACACTCTGGACTAGAGACAAGATGAACACTCTGGACTAGAGGACAGAGGAGAGACAAGATGAACACACTGGACTAGAGGACAGAGGGAGACAAGATGAACACTCTGGACTAGAGACAAGATTAACACTCTGGACTAGAGGACAGAGGAGAGACAAGATGAACACTCTGGACTAGAGGACAGAGGAGAGACAAGATGAACACTCTGGACTAGAGACAAGATGAACACTCTGGACTAGAGGACAGAGGAGAGACAAGATGAACACAATGGACTAGAGGACAGAGGGTCTGGGAGAAGGGAGAAGATCAGACAAGATGAAGGAAGTGGAAGGCAGGTGGAATGCATTGAGAGAGGCGAGCAATGCACTTTGATGTTGAGTTTAATTGGATCCCAAATAAACAATATATAACAAGTAGACCAGGAAATGAATAGACAAATATAAAAGTGACTATAATAATATGCAAGTGGATATGAGAACAGAGTGCAGGACACAAGTAGGAGGTAGAGAGTAGAAAAAACGAGCTATACACCAAAACCACAATTACTTTGGAACTGAAGGAGGAAAGCCAGAGGTTTGTGTGAGGACTTACTTTCCGTAGGCGAAGCACTCCAGCTGTGTTGTCCTGCCTGTTAAAGCATACGTCTCTGCAGGGAAGCGCACTTTGATGCTCGGTGCTGATTTACGGGCATTGGCTGTAGTGGAATATTACCTTAGTTATCTAACAGAGTTTATTAGTGTGTGACCATGGGGTAGACATAGCTTTGTGCGAGGCATATTTATTTATTATGACTACTTTAGTAGGTGACATGGATCTCAACTTACAAAAAAGGTGCATAAGAATATGTAGAAATCTACAACACAAACCATACACACACCAGGAAAGCACCCACCCAAGCATGCGCGCACACACACACACACACACAGTTACAAGTCACAATTAGCATATAAAGACACAAACACACACACACACACAGTTACAAGTCACCATTAGCATATAAAGACACACACACAAGGCCCCACTAGCCTATGAAGACACACACACACACACACACACACACACACACACACACAAGGCCCCACTAGCCTATGAAGACACACACACACAAGGCCCCGCTAGCCTATGAAGACACACACACACACACACACACACACACACACACACACACACACACACAAGGCCCCGCTAGCCTATGAAGACACACACACACACACAAGGCCCCACTAGCCTATGAAGACACACACACACAAGGCCCCGCTAGCCTATGAAGACACACACACACACACACACACACACACACACACACACAAGGCCCCGCTAGCCTATGAAGACACACACACACACAAGGCCCCGCTAGCCTATGAAGACACACATACACACAAGGCCCCGCTAGCCTATGAAGACACACACACACACACACACACACACACACACACACACACACACACACACACACACACACACACACACACACACACAAGGCCCCGCTAGCCTATGAAGACACACACACACACACACACACAAGGCCCCGCTAGCCTATGAAGACACACACACACAAGGCCCCGCTAGCCTATGAAGACACACACACCGTCGGGCAGCACGGTGAGCTGGTTGGCCTTGCTGAAGGTGCTCTTGGTGCTGATCTCCATGTGGATGGTGGTGAAGCAGAAGTAGTTGCCCGTGTCGTTAGGCTCTGCCCTGGCCAGGTACAGGTTCCCGGTCAGCTGGGAGACGAACCAGCGGCCGTCCTCCGGCTTGATGAAGTTGGGGAACTCGTTGAGGTACCAGCGGTAGGACAGCGCTGGTGGATCAAACATGGAGGGGGATATAGAGTGAGGAACCAGGTGTAGGACAGCGCTGGTGGATCAAACATGGAGGGGGATATAGAGTGAGGAACCAGGTGTAGGACAGCGCTGGTGGATCAAACATGGAGGGGGATATAGAGTGAGGAACCAGGTGTAGGACAGCGCTTGGGGATTTTCAACCTATTTTCTGATCATTTTGCGTCTAAGTGACTAATGCAGACAACATTGTGTTCAATTGGTCCAGTATTGAGCAAGACCGCTGCAGCTGTAATCTGCGAAACGGACTGCAGTGTAATCCTTTTGGAAAATATGTGTCTGACAACATTATGGAAAGAGAAATAAAAAGTATTTCTTAACTTTTCGCTATGTTTGTTATTGTGTTCAGTCAAGTCTGGCTCAAGCAGAACTCTTGCTCTGAAATCTTGCTGTTGGGTTGTTTTCATTCCCCTTGTCATTACAATCTTATCTCTCCTTCACCCAAACCTTTAGATAACACTAAGCTACGCTTTCTGTAGTCCAACACAACACGCTCTGCTCTCTCCAGCTCTCACTCACGTTTCCACCAACTCAACTCTCGCGAGAGTTCTCAGTCAGCGAGACTTGGTTGGACACGATAACAATCAGATGAATCAAAAGGTAAAGAAACAAGTTGTATTTCTCTGTAGGGATCCTTTCCACAATGTTAGAATATGACCTCAGCCTATCAGTGGAAAAAACAAGCCCTTTTAGAGAGGTACATTGACGGGGCTTTTGCCCCAAAGGATTACATTGCAGCCCGTTACGGGGAGTACGACTGCAGCGTTCTCGCTCTTCTACTGGACCTATCTCAAACATCGTTGTCCGCATTAGGGGTCCAGGTTGAAAGATCACAGAGTTGTCCTTGAAGGACTGCAGTGAGTCATGTCAGCACAACGCCATAATGGCCTGCTTACTATTGGTGCTGGGTCTCATTACTCATGAGAGCATGAGTGGAAACATGGATGAAGACAAACCGGGGTAGTGGGTGGGTGGCTGGCAGGCCAGGAAGGTCCCCACGCCCTCGTAGGCAGTCTGGGGGCTGCGGGCGTCTGGAGGGAAGTCATGGAGGTCTGCAGACAGAGGCGGGGGGTCAATAGAACCGTGGAAGAACTGACACACAAGGCTAAAGAACAAAGGATGTGGAGACGGAGGAGTGGCTCACTCACAGCCGAACTTGAGGTTGGCGGCTCGGCTGACGATGGCGCCACAGCGGTTGATGGCCAGGCACTGGTAGGAGCCGGCGTCGCGGCCCGGCTGGGGGCTGCTGATCACCAGGTTCCCAGCCACGAGCGCGTAGCGGGGGTCCATCCCCACCTGGACCTCTGTACCGTTCACACGCCACCTGAGACACACAGAGCACTTCCATATCACAGGAACAGGATGGATACGTACTGTGCTAACTGTGTGTGTGTGTGTCAGTGAATGTCTTTGTGTCTCTGAATGTGTGTGTCAGTGTATGGTTGTCTGTGTGTGTGTGTGCCTGTGTGTGTGTGTGTGTGTGTGAGGCACCCACCTGTCTGTGTGTGTGTGCGGCCCCCACCTGTCTGTCAGTGTGTGTGTGTGTGTGTGTGTGTGTGTGTGTGTGTGTGTGTGTGTGTGTGTGTGTGTGCGGCCCCCACCTGTACGTGGCGGCCGGGCTGGCCCTGGCCTGGCAGCTCAGGGTGACCTTCCCTTCGCTCAGACCCTCCGGGTAGACCAGACCCGTGGGCTGCTCTTCAAACACAGGACCGCTGTCGTGACCCGACACACACACGTCTCCAGCTGCCAACGGACAACACACAGTCACAAACACACTCTGCTGCTCTGTTTGTCCCTTTGCTGTGTGCTTCTACCTCCTATAGCCTTCCTATAGCTCCCACTGTTATCAAACCCTCTGCTGCTCTGTTTGTCCCTATGCTGTGTGCTTCTACCTCCTATAGCCTTCCTATAGCTCCCACTGTTATCAAACCCTCTGCTGCTCTGTTTGTCCCTATGCTGTGTGCTTCTACCTCCTATAGCCTTCCTATAGCTCCCACTGTTATCAAACCCTCTGCTGCTCTGTTTGTCCCTATGCTGTGTGCTTCTACCTCCTATAGCCTTCCTATAGCTCCCAGTGTTATCAAACCCTCTGCTGCTCTGTTTGTCCCTACGCTGTGTGCTTCTACCTCCTATAGCCTTCCTATAGCTCCCACTGTTATCAAACCCTCTGCTGCTCTGTTTGTCCCTATGCTGTGTGCTTCTACCTCCTATAGCCTTCCTATAGCTCCCACTGTTATCAAACCCTCTGCTGCTCTGTTTGTCCCTATGCTGTGTGCTTCTACCTCCTATAGCCTTCCTATAGCTCCAGAGACCACACTAAAGTCTGTTGAAGTGTGTTTGTGTGGGGGTGGGGTGTGTGCGTTTGTGTGTGTACGTGTACGTGTGTGTGTGTGTGTGTGTGTGTGTACGTGTACGTGTGTGTGTGTGTGTGTGTGTGTTTGAAATGCAAATGTCAACACAAAATAAGAGTAACTGAGAAGTGGAAACAGAGGGCACCTTTTCTATTTTCCCGACGCTAGCATACATCTGATACTTTGACTTTGAATATTGGCTTTCATAGCTCAGAAACCCATTTCCCCTCGACTGCAGTGTATATGAAACCCTCAGGTTAATTTCAACATTTTAGATTCAGGGCCTTGAATAGAACAGAGGTCTGGACTTTTGATAATGCTTGCATATCAGTGTGAACCTTTCTTCACTTCTTACTTTCTTGTTCAAATAAATAACCTTAGCATTCCATGATTGTTCTTTGTTTATATGCTGTTCTATTGTAGTCGCATCAGTAAGTTATAAACAAGTTGTGTCGGTATGTAGGCATTTGTGTGTGTGTGTGTGTGTGTGTGTGTATTTGTGTGTGTGTGTGTGTCTATGTGTGCGTGTATGTGTATGTGTTTATGTGTGTGTGTCTATGTGCGTGTGTGTGTATGTGTGCGTGTGTGTGTGTGTGTCTATGTGTGTGTGTGTGTGTGTGTGTGTGTGTGTGTGTGTGTGTGTGTGTGTGTGTGTGTGTGTATGTGTATGTGTGCGGGTGCGTGTGCTTGTGCGTGTGTGTGTGTGCGTGTGTTTGGGGGAGAGAAACATTAGGAATTTACCTAGTGCTAAGTTGAGAGCCAGTGAAGTCAGGGATATCAGCCACAGTAACCTCCCCATCTCTCCAGATCAGCAGACGCAGCTTCACAGCAGACGCAGCTTCACAGCAGACGCAGCTTCACAGCAGACGCAGGCCTGAGATCAGTTTGTTGTACGGCACAGAAAGAGGCCAATATGTGTCTTCAGAGGGGAAAAGCAGACAGAAGGAGACTGTTGGAGCCCGTTGTGATGCCAGCTAAATGAGACAGAGTGCTCTACAAGAGGAAGATGTAGGGATGAGTTGAAATAATCAAGTTGTCCATCGGTCTTCTCTCGCTCCACGCTTGGGAGACACATACATCTAGAGCTCCATTTGCTTGTAGGTAGAAATATATATTTTATTGCATTCTAAAAAAAACGTTATGATGACAACAAAAGACCCAATTTAAAAGACTTCATCAGAGTAGACTATTCTAATTTAAGTATAAGTATATTTTGGTTGTAATGATTATTTGTTAAATAGGCGTACTGTCAACAGTAAAGTCTAGCGGGATTTAAGCAATTGGGAAAAAGAGAGCGAGCGTTTAATGGAGGACAGAGAGAGAAGGGGTAAGTGAGCTCTAAATGAGTGTGTGTCTGCAGCTAAGTGAACGCATTAGGCACTATAACATTTAGCCTAATGCTTATCATTAGCAACAGATGGAGATAGCCACTTCCACGGTAACAGTAGCCCGGCTAGCTTAACCACTTACAGCTATGTGGAATGCATTTTTGGATGGTCACATATGATGAAATTGCGTTTTTATTTATTTTAAACCCATTGAAATTACACCATATCCTGACTGTATACTTTCTGAATAGGTTGGATAATTGGTTGCCTGCACTAGGTGTCAAAAATAATTTCAACTTGCTATGCAAAAGGTTTCAACCGGCTACAATAGCATTAAAACCTTTACTGACTGTGGGGTAAAGACACTCAATTATGGAATACTGATTAGCCTCAGAACCTTCCAGTGTAACTACAGTACACACACACACACACACACACACACACACACACACACACACACATATACATACATACATTAACACACACACACACACACACACACACACACATACACACACACACATACATACATACATTAACACACACACACACACACACACACACACACACATATACATACATACACTAACACACACACACACACACACACACACACACATACACACACACACATACATACATACATTAACACACACACACACACACACATACACACACACACACACACACACACACACATACATACATTAACACACAAACACATTAACACACACACACACACTCACGCAGACACACACACACATACATATATACATTAACACACACACACACACACACATACATACATACATACATACATTAACACACACACACAAACACATTAACACACACACACACACAATCGGACAACATTTGTATGGAGGGATATCACTAGGTGTTCTGAGGGAGAGAGCAATAGCTCCTGTTTCATGAGCCGAATGAGGTGAGTCACCTTGACTAATCCCTTCTCTATCCTTATCTTTTATTCTTTTCTTTCTTTCTTCCTTGTCTCCTAACCAACTGAGGTATTGTCATTGAAACGTGATGATAGCGAGAATTACCCATGCACCCTTTTCTGGAGCTCCCATCATCAGCTCCCATCATCATTCATCCATACTGATGACCTCATTCGACCCTGGGACTGAGAGACACAGTGTGATATCAGTGCTGTCTGAGTACACCCAAACACACACACACACACACACACACACACCCAAACACACACACACATACACCCAAACACACACACATACTCACACCCAAACACACACACCCAAACACACACACACAAACACACACACACACACACACACACATACACACCCAAACACACACACACACACACACACACACCCAAACACACACACACACACACACACACATACACCCAAACACACACACATACTCACACCCAAACACACACACCCAAACACACACACACAAACACACACACACACACACATACACACCCAAACACACACACACACAAACACATACACCCAAACACACACACCCAAACACACACACACAAACACACACACACACACACACACCCAAACACACACACACACAAACACACACACACACAAACATACACACACACATACACACCCAAACACACACACATTCCATAGAAAACAAAGAGGACAGCTGAAGCAGTAATCTCAACAATAAAATGGCCTTCCTTTCCTCCTGAGTCTGACCCTGAGCAGACCCTGAGTGACCCTGAGTGACCCTGAGTGACCCTGAGTGACCCTGCCACTGGAGCTCAGCACAAGGAGAGGAAGAGAGCATCCTCCAGACAGCAGAACAACACCCTGCTGCTTCAGCATCTACCTGCTGAACATCGGCCGGCTGGGTTTCCACATCTTTCATGCACAGCCATTTTTTTTGTTCCAACTGTTAAACAGAACAAGTATGGCATTATCTGGCATTTTGTGTGTGTCACTACTCCAACATGTCTGACTCACCAGAGAGCACCACACCATCTCAACGGGAAGGAACGGGAAGGCCTGAGCCATCTCACCTAACCCCACAGGTTACAAAGACCAATATACAGACACCCTCCACCCTGCACCTTTAAGAGCCATTAAAAGCTGAATGACAGCAACACTGCAAGCTTCTGTGTGTGTGTGTGTGTGTGTGTGTGTGTATGTGTGTGTCTGCGTGAGTGTGTGTGTGTGTGTGTGTGCGTGTGTGTCCACGAGAGTGTGTGTGTGTGTGTGTGTGTGTGTGTGTGTGTGTGTGTGTGTGTGTGTGTGTGTCCGCGAGAGTGTGTGTGTGTGTGTGTGTGTGTGTGTGTGTGTGTGTGTGTGATTGTCCATGTGGGCAAATTAGCAGATGTGTAATGCCTTGAACTTTGAGCTCCGGACGTTTGACCTTCGACCTCTGATAAGGGTCTCCTCACAATCAGCCACTGTCCTATTCAGACGTGGAGATGTGTTGGAAGATGCTTGCTCCGAGCATTCTTGAGTGGCTCTAGATGTTTGACAGGAAGCCAAGGGAGCCTTTAGGCTGAACAGTTCATGTGAACACCCAAAGCAACGCAGTACCATTAAAACCATTCAAACCAGCTTCCTTCTCTGTGGACCCATCTGCAGTGTTAAACATCTAAACAAAAATGGAATTACTACCTACATTATAACATCAGAATGTGTATCTGACATATCTTTAAAGAAATGCCATGGACAGGAATCCGATAAAGAAATAGTATGTCTGGGCCTGTGTCTGGGCCTGTGTCTGGGCCTGTGTCTGGGCCTGTGTCTGAGCCTGTGTCTGGGCCTGTGTCTGGGCCTGTGTCTGGGCCTGTGTCTGGGTCTGTGTCTGGGCCTGTGTCTGGGCCTGTGTCTGAGCCTGTGTCTGAGCCTGTGTCTGGGCCTGTGTCTGGGCCTGTGTCTGGGCCTGTGTCTGGGCCTGTGTCTGGGCCTGTGTCTGGGTCTGTGTCTGGGCCTGTGTCTGGGCCTGTGTCTGATAGTAGTATGTTCATAGTATGAAGTGAACTAATTCATGGTGAAACAAAGGGACTAAGTCAAGGTGAGAACAGCGATGGTTTGATATCCTGGCTGCCCAAATGAAACAAAACAGTAGACTTTCGCTCCAGATCACCATAATGAATCACATGAGAGCTGTGTTAATGAGGCCTCAGGTGTAATGTTGTCCGTATGGCCCCTCCCTGATCATCAGCCCTGTGCAGCGGGGGCCCAACGCCAGATCACTGGACCCCCCCCCCCCACTGCCTTCAGGCTCGCTAAATTCTAACGCAATGTGATATTATATTTTATTTCACCATTCTGTACAAGTATGTCTGCTAGCTACTCAAACAATCACGCTCTCTCTCTCTCTCTCTCTCTCTCTCTCTCTCTCTCTCTCTCTCTCTCTCTCTCTCTCTCTCTCTCTCTCTCTCTCTCTCTCTCTCTCTCTCTCTCTCTCTCTCTCTCTCTCTCTCTCTCTCTCTCTCCCTCTCTCCCTCCCTCCCTCCCTCCCTCCCTCCTCCCTCCTCTCTCTCGCACCGAGGGTCCCAGTGGATAACGAGGCCAAAATAAACACGCCACCATCATTACGAGGCAAATAAACCGTCCTCCTCACACACACACACACACACACACACACACACAGACACACACACACACACACACACACACCCACCCACACACACACACACATACACACACACCCACACCCACACGCACCCCCCCCCACACACACACACACACACACACCCGCACACACACACACACACACATAAACACACACCCACCCACCCCCCCCCACACACACACACACACACACACACACACACACACACACACACACACACACACACACACACACACACAAACAAGCACTTACACACACACACTGTGTGTTTAAACTGATTAACGGGATAAGGCTGAGTAATCCTGCTGGCACTGACGAAGACATATATCAGACAAAAGGCTCCAAGAGAGAACCAACCTGATTGGCATCCAGAGATAGAACCCATTTATGAGATCTGTCCGGTCTCTTAAACAACACAAACCAACAAGGTGCCTTGTTCACAGCCGCCCTAGTGAGGTTAGCAATGGTTCATTCATGATCATCTAATGCACAATCATTTGCCAAGAAAACACTTCTTTCACCCGAAGCACATTTAGCAGGACGCTATTGTATGGTTTTGTTACAATAGTTAACTATACCACATATGTTTTACAGAGGGCCAGTGTGTTTTCGAAGGGCCCAAGCTGAACACTGCAGTGAACTTCCAAATACAACATTCAAGATTTGTTAAGAGGACCCATTTGTTTCAGGTCTCGTGTGATTGTATTTAGCCAATTTCTGCTTTTGGTAATTGTCAGCTTTCTGAGTTCTAACTGCCCTGAAAAAAAAGCCAGTTAGTGAGTGTTTGCTGTCTGATGCTCCCTGGCTTTCTAATTGCCTTGACTTAGTCCTGCACACATGTCTTACCACCTGACTTTGTGTAGGTGGCTCTATTTACGTAAAACAGAGTTAGAAACGATTTCAGGTCAGCCATAATGGGAGTAGGGTAAGTGTGTCTAGACTCGTGCAGACAAGCAAACCAAGCTTTAACCAGCCACACCCAGACTGTTCAAGGCTATCAGGGTACATTAGCAAACCAAGCTTTAACCAGCCACACCCAGACTGTTCAAGGCTATCAGGGTACATTAGCAAACCAAGCTTTAACCAGCCACACCCAGACAGTTCAAGGCTATCAGGGTACATTAGCAAACCAAGCTTTAGCCAGCCACACCCAGACTGTTCAAGGCTATCAGGGTACATTAGCAAATAAGCTTTAACCAGCCACACCCAGACTGTTCAAGGCTATCAGGGTACATTAGCAAACCAAGCTTTAACCAGCCACACCCAGACTGTTCAAGGCTATCAGGGTACATTAGCAAACCAAGCTTTAACCAGCCACACCCAGACTGTTCAAGGCTATCAGGGTACATTAGCAAACCAAGCTTTAGCCAGCCACACCCAGACTGTTCAAGGCTATGCTGGACTCCATGTTCCATGTTCCAATATTCTGCTTAAAACATCATGTCGACCAGTTTCAAAAACGGTCTTGGCTAGCCAAATTAACCGAAATCAGATAATATCTCACAGCTTTGTTCATTGGGTGTATATGTATTACAGATTTCCCTGGCAAGATTAGCTGACGAATGGCCTTTTGTTAGCCATAACCTCATCGGTGGCTGAATTGTAAAGCTTTCCGCCCCCCTGGGCTAATTCCTAGCATTGGTTCTAGCAGTCTGCAGCATTGAGCTCCAAAGTGTTTGACTGGGTTATTTACATCACTGCTAGGCCTGCTTTATCTACTACCAATACAATGGACCCTGGAGTCCACATGACTACTAAAGCATGCACCTATATACACACACTCATTTACAAACATACCCATGCATTAAAATGCACATCTTATCCAGTGATCAAAGATCATAAAGAGGTAAAAAGATTCAGGTAAATAGGCCTATATACAATAATTCCAAATATAAATGAAAAAGAATCTGTATGTCACACTCACACTCACTCTCTCTCTCTCTCTCTCTCTCTCTCTCTCTCTGTGAGGAGTGAGAGAGTGAGGGGGGAGAGAGAGAGAGAGATCAGGGAGATGCAGAGAGAAACAGTGTGATAAGTGAGGGCACCTGAATGCTCACAATGATGATATCTACACAGTTTGTGTGTTTGTGTGTGATACTTTCTGTGTGTGTGTGTGTGTGTGGGGGGGGGGGGGGGGGGGGGGGTGTGTTTATGTGTGTGATACTTTGTGTGTGTGTGTGTGTGCGCATGTGTGTGTTGTGTGTTGTGTGTTTGTGTGAGAGCCTTTATCACATCTGTTTCTCAGTGGTTGTGTGTTGTGTCTAGCCATAGTCCTACCATAAGGAGTTGAATAAGTACTAGAATATGCAAGGATGGACAAACTGATGATATGCAAAGACTTTTGTTTAATATCTATTTGGATTATTATGGTAATGATGAATATACATTTATATTATTAAATATCTATCTATTTGTGTGTCCGAAATTGAAAACAAACAAAAAACCTTTAGGAAATTACAATAACAACAATTATTGTTCCTGGCAGATGCCAAACAACAAAATGAATCATAATTGTTTACTTTTTGTCTTTAAAAAAGGTATCAGTTAATACACAGATAGCAATCCCAAAAGTACAATTCCTA
Organism: Lota lota; assembly: GCA_026745465.1. Classification (NCBI taxonomy): domain Eukaryota; kingdom Metazoa; phylum Chordata; class Actinopteri; order Gadiformes; family Lotidae; genus Lota; species Lota lota. The sequence continues at coordinate 285,743 of JACYXH010000626.1, read as the reverse complement.
AATCCAACCAACAGTATGAACATGCAGCGTACTGGACAATGCCCACGCGGCCGTCAGGGTGTGTGTGTGTGTGTGTGAGGGGGGGGGGGGGGGGGGGGATGGGAGGGGATGGGAGGGGGTCCTTGGTGGTACAGCACAAAGCACCCACTCTTCCATCCGGTCACCAATGTCCTCACATCTTCATAGCAATCACACATATTAGTCACACAGAGCCATGAGGGTGTGTGTGCGTGTGCGCGCGCGTGTGTGTGTGTGTGTGTGTGTGTGTGTGTGTGTGTGTGTGTGTGTGTGTGTGTGTGTGTGTGTGTGTGTGTGTGTGTGTGTGTGTGTGAAGAAGTGACTCTCCTTCTCCTGAACTGAACTGAACATCCATTAACCCTTTTGGCACAAGGACTCTGAAGGAACTCATTCACACACCCACACCCACCCACCCACCCACCCACACACCCACACACACACACACACACAGTTCTGATGGTTCTCAATGATTGGGCCTGGTGGTTCTGTTCCAAGATCCTTCTCAGTCCAGAGATAAATACTTTGAGAGACAGACAGACAGACAGACAGACAGACAGACAGACAGACAGACAGACAGACAGACAGACAGACAGACAGACAGATAACAGATATGGCCTATAAGCCATAGGAAAGGATGTGTAACAGTGAAAACAATGGAAATGTGAGCAGGATAGTAAGGAAGCAGTGACATAATATCAGCCTAACAATTGAGTATGTGTATCAGAGTAACCATCCCTCTGACAGAATCAAAGAATGAGCCTCCGCTGTGCCACATCGTCTACCACGCTGTCACATCTTTAATCCTGTCCTATCTTTTCTGCATTATTTCAAGACATCAAGGCCTACTTTCCTATTTCATTTGTAACATGCCTTGGAAGACATTGCTGGTAAACTTCTCGTACTTCTTTTTCTCATCTATTTTTCTTTGCCTACTAACTAGCCCGTCCACATGTCCTCTATGACGGCCGGTGTGGGTGGGACCTCGCAGGTGTAGCATCTGGACCATCCTAGGCTTCCACAAATAGGCTTCATGTCACGAACAGCCTTGGCAAAGCGATTAATTTGCTCCAAGCTTTAGTTATCTTCCACATTTAGACAAACGCTAAGAACTACCAACCATTCATTGTCTGGAGTCCATCTTTGTGAGATTTTGGTATTTTAAACAACGCTTCATGGTCTGTCTCACGCACACTTGCGTCAAATATCATAAGCGGCTTGAGAGACCGATCCTTCAGCCTAATTTACCTTTACAGCTGATCAACGACTATGTAGGATTTAACCCACCTAGAGGTTCTCACTGATGGCTCAGTCGTAAGAGAAACAAAAACATATGCAATGAAACGGGGGGAAATATTTGTTCTAAGATGTGTTTGTTTACCTTGATCAGATGCGTAGAGCAATGCCTCTCTTCTCCCCCGCGAAAAATCGCTGAATGATGCTCGTACAGAAAGGAATCGTCGAGTGCTGAGCATGCGCAGCAGGCACGGTGATGCTGCTCGCTCCAAACTGAGACCACGCCGCTTTTTGGAGATCAACACAAGAGATACCAAGCTCAACTGACATATCTTTGTTTCTGTCCCTCCCTCCCACACTCACGCTCCCTAAAAAAACTGCGTCGATGCGCCTCACTCCCTTACACGTGACGCGCTCCAATGATTTACCCCTGTCGCATTCAGAGACGACCCACACACAGACACACTCTCTCTCTCTGTCTCCCTCTCTCTCTCTGTCTCCTCTCTCTCTCTCTCTCTATCTCTCTCTCTCTCTCTCTCTCTCTCTCTCTCTCTCTCTCTCTCTCTCTCTCTCTCTCTCTCTCTCTCTCTCTCTCTCATTATTAGCCGTCCCTCACTCCTTTTCCATCATCGTGTCCAAGCAGCTTGTTGTATTTCATCTGCCTCCATCCCCGCCGTATCTTTTGTTTATATCTCACCTTCTGCTGCTCTCATCCCCTTTCTCCAATTATGTCGGAGAAGGAAAAGCAGACGTAACACCGGCAGCAGCTTGCTCGCTTTGTTCTGCAGCGCGGACTCCGGAGCAGCAGCTGCATTTTGGAAAGGGGTGAACAACCCCCCCCCCCCCCCCCCCCCCCATCCCATGTGTTTTCCTCCGTGCAGCTACGGAGGTGGGTAACCCCTCCCCCACCACACACCCACGCACCACACCTTATTAAGGAACATGTCACCACACAATGCGCAATCCCCCCATCACAAATTAAAGGTGGGAACCTCACTACATCAGAGTTCATGGTAGGTAAGGTCTATATGAAATGACACACTCACTCACACACACACACACACACACACACACACACACACACACACACACACACACACACACACACACACACACATACATACATGCATATGCAAATGTTGGAAAGTGTTCGCCCTCAAGCAAACGCGAATGAAGACAGCATAACCTCAACTGGGAAAACTATTTAGCGTCTCATTTAGGAATGAAAACCAAAGTTATGGGGATATCACTGAACGTTTCAACAGTTCGGTTGTCTGCTGTGCACAGGACATAGGATACAATTGCAGAGAAATGGACAAAAAGCGATTCAATGTGCCAGGACATAAAGCCCATATTCCCATAGGTGGTCTGAGGATATCCTTGTTGCCGGGGGTGATGTAATGTGTGGTTTGGATTGGTCAGATTCTGATCACCTGCTTTGCTTGTTAATGCTTGCGTATTAATGCAACACAGGAGGTCTTAGCACATCATACTGCAACAATTAATGTAACATTAGTCCCATAAGAGCTGAACTAATTAGTGCTAATTATCACACAGCCTTGTCACATCGTAGCAAACACACACACACACACACACACACACACACACACACACACACACAACCAACTATGATCCTGGGATGATGTTTCCTTCTTTTAAAGTGACAACACTCATTATTTTGGCTCAGTCCATATTGATTGAATCTCCAGGAATAATGTGAAGAGGTTTGAGGATCAAATAGCATGAGCCCTCGCTATTAAAAGGCTATCAAATGAGCTGTGTAGAGCCAAACAACCGCTTCCATTGTTGCTCTCAGCTGCCTTGCTTCTTCTCTCTGTCTGCTGCTTTATGTGGAGCTGGAGGGAGATTTTTCATTCAGATAACCCCTCCGGAGTCCTTTACGTCTCCCTTTTCCATTTTAAATTCTACTTGAATCTCAAGCTATCAAGCCGTTAAAATGTCGCAACATCTTCCCTCCTAATGGTCCTCCTCTCCTCCACAGGACATTCACCTTCCTACAGACGTGTTTTGGCTGATTTCACAGGAGATAACATCTCTCTGGAAGCCGTTAACAAGATGATTCCATAAGTAGCAATCATTTAGTATTCACTAATAACACCCATTAGGTTATACAGACATTTTGTAATGACTAATTGTCTGTAAAACATGTAACATAACCCATATATGGAACACTTTACTTCCTCCTGGAATTGGCTTTGTGTTGTTTTTGTTACACATTGGTCTTTGTGTTGTTTTTGGTGCACATTGGTCTTTGTGTTGTTTTTGTTACACATTGGTCTTTGTGTTGTTTTTGTTACACATTGGTCTTTGTGTTGTTTTTATTACACATTGGTCTTTGTGTTGTTTTTGGTACACATTGGTCTTTGCGTTGTTTTGTTACACATTGGTCTTTGTGTTGTTTTTGGTACACATTGGTCTTTGCGTTGTTTTGTTACACATTGGTCTTTGCGTTGTTTTTGTTACACATTGGTCTTTGTGTTGTTTTTGTTACACATTGGTCTTTGTGTTGTTTTTGTTACACATTGGTCTTTGTGTTGTTTTTGGTACACATTGGTCTTTGCGTTGTTTTGTTACACATTGGTCTTTGCGTTGTTTTTGGTACACATTGGTCTTTGTGTTGTTTTTGTTACACATTGGTCTTTGTGTTGTTTTTGTTACACATTGGTCTTTGTGTTGTTTTGTTACACATTGGTCTTTGCGTTGTTTTGTCACACATTGGTCTTTGCGTTGTTTTGTTACACATTGGTCTTTGTGTTGTTTTTGTTACACATTGGTCTTTGCGTTGTTTTGTCACACATTGGTCTTTGCGTTGTTTTGTTACACATTGGTCTTTGTGTTGTTTTTGTTACACATTGGTCTTTGTATTGAGCTCAACATCTGATGCAAAGGAATGATCAACATTACATAGATAGGCCAACCATACATTGTGCACATTTGGCAAACCTTTTCTCATTGACACCAAGCAGTAAGGTCCATGTGTACCCCCTGTGGGGTACACCCCCCCCCCCCCCCCCCCCCCCCCTCCATGGAACATGTCTGCCTGCTCTCTGCTGTTGTATTGGTCTTTTCAGATCATGCGTGTCCCATGTTGTGTTCTCCCTGCTGAGAGGAGAAAGAGGAGAGAGGGAGCAGGGAGCAGGGAGCCACGAATGTATACGCTAGCTAGGCAGATGAATTGGGGATGTCCACTAATGAAATGCAACATTGACAAATGTATTGAATGTCCACCGGCACAAGCTAACTCTGGAACCGCAACAAGCTTTACGTAAATGGAATGGATTTATGTGTCCGAAAATGTTTCAAATATCAAGTGACTCCTCTTGGGAAACTGTCAAAGGAATTTAGCCCATTTGTTTGGAGAACATAGACCTATGTCAAAAACAAACGCACCTCTATCCTTCGCCAATAAGACACTAAATATACCTCAATGTCAAAAACATACACATCGCTATAATGTCAAATTACATTCACATATTTCAGAAAGCATGTCTCGTTATTACACAATCATTTCATCCATAATGAAACATGCAAGGAAATACACAAGATAAAAAGATAAAAGATGACAAAGAACATGATTTATTTTTCACATATGATGCAAGATCATAACGTACACATTAAACACATTACAGCCAGCAGTGTGTGTGATGGGAAAGTATGCAGGTCATTTCCCTGTCTCTCCATGCAAGGCGATCCTAGACATGTCTCCCCTGAAGCCCTGGGCCCAGTCAATTGGAGACTTTTGCTTTGAGAGGATTGACCAGTGACTGAGTGCATTTCCTATTGGGTGCCAGAAATCACCTGAACTGTCCCTTTGATGGTCTTCACTGATGGCCTTGTTTGTGTTCTACTTAGATCTGTCTTGTAAGCAACATTTTTGCAGCTGCAAATGCAACACACAAAATTAAATAGGTTTCTGTGATCAGTTCACCTGATTTGGCATTATAACAGAACACTGAGATCCACGGTGTATGTGTGTGTGTGTGTGTGTGTGTGTGTGCATGTGTGTGTGTGTGTGCGCGCGAATGTGCATGTGTGTGTGTGCGCGCATGTGTGCGTGCGTGTTTGTGTGTGTGGACGTGTGAGGGCATGTGTGTGCGTGCATGTTTGCGTGCATGTGTGTGTGTGTGTGTGCATGTTTGCGTGCGTGTGTGCGTGCATGTGTGCATGCATGTGTGCGCGCGTGTGTGTGTGCGCGCGTGTGTGTGTGCGCGCGTGTGTGTGTGCGTGCATGTTTGCGTGCGTGTGTGCCTGCATGTGTGCATGCATGTGTGCGCGCGTGTGTGTGTGTGCGCGTGTGTGTGAGATGGTGTAGGTGCACCTATGGAGGAGCAGGCTGTGTTGTCCTCTCTGCTCTGCAAAAGTCCATCTGTTGCTCAGAGCAGAGGGGATCAATAGGGGTGATTTTAAAGGATCACTAAAAGGCCCTGGAGAAACCTGAGCCGCTCCTGTCCCCGGGCCAGCACCCTGCGGGTGCGTCTCCTCTGACACTGAGACACAGACCAGCCTGCCAGGAAGCTGCTCCTCTTCCGTGATTGGAGGAAGCATGCTCTGGAGTCAGGCATTACAGTTGCTGCGTTCAGTATTGATTTCATCTGCAAGGCTGGAACCGTGCAGTTAAGTTTCACTGGGTTCGTCCTTCAACTCTCAAATTGAACGAGGATGTCTCACTGTCACATATATCCCTGACATGTACAATACAACATATGTATTATAGGCCTACACATGCAGTGGAAAGGGAAAAAAGGATTACATAAAAACAAATAACTATAAAGCCTTTTTCATTTTACTGCAACGTCCTTGCCTCTGTTCCTTCTTTCTCTCGTTCTTTGTTTGTTTTGTTCCTTCTTTCTTCCTTTCTTTCAGGCAAAAGTAAAGAACTTCTTATCGCTTAGACTCGGCCTTTTCGCAGACAGTTGGCATCTAGACGAGCTGTGTGAGTGGCTTCCTGCAGCACCTTCTGTTTTCAGGGGATGGGTGCCCGTAAAAAGGATGCCTCTTCCTCTACCGTCGCACCCCCGAACTCCCCTGTTCCAAGTACCCCTGAGATGGCTGTCACCCTAACTCCCCTGTTCCAAGTACCCCTGAGATGGCTGTCACCCTAACTCCCCTGTTCCAAGTACCCCTGAGATGGCTGTCACCCTAACTCCCCTGTTCCAAGGACCCCTGAGATGGCTGTCACCCTAACCCTAACCCTAACTCCCCTGTTCCAAGGACCCCTGAGATGGCTGTCACCCTAACCCTAACCCTAACTCCCCTGTTCCAAGGACCCCTGAGATGGCTGTCACCCTAACCCTAACCCTAACTCCCCTGTTCCAAGGACCCCTGAGATGGCTGTCACCCTAACCCTCACCCTAACTCCCCTGTTCCAAGTACCCCTGAGATGGCTGTCACCCTAACCCTCTCACAGTGACTCATACCTTAATGTCCTTCCTGACTGAACCTTGAGGTCAACAGACAGGGAAATGGATATCAATCCAATTTGTACCAAAAGTATTTTGACGTGATCTTGAAAATATAAAAACAATATATATTTTAAACATCGAGGCAGGACAAGATGGATTCGGTCTGATGGTACACATGAATCCACTAGAAATATTCTCCAAAATGTGATAATAGCTTCTTGCCAATCGAAGCACAAGCAGATGAGAGGAGAGCATCTCAAAACATCCAACTGAAATGTCAGAGGTTTTTAAGGATGCAGAGTTAGGAGTTTACTCTCTTTACCAAATAACAACTTTGAAGCAGTAATAACCTAATCCAAGTATGTGTACTAAAGTGGTACACATAATTGGATTATCTTCATAAAGGATGCATCCCCTTGATTTATTTCCTATAACACAATTGGTAAGCTGTCTCATAGCTGAGATTTTAGCTGGCCATTTGCATACCGATGGATGGTTGTATTCTGTGATAAAAGAAGTAATAAAAGTGTGTCCAAGCCTTTTTCATAACTGTCTGAGGGATGTTGGGGAGGGGCATATCATGCCAAATGTATTTATGACAGTTAGGAATGTATAAGGTGTGTGTCTGTGTGTGTGTCTTTGTGTGTGTAAGTGCTTGTTTGTGTGAGTGAGTGTGTGTGTGTGTGTTTGTGTGTTTGTGTAAGTGCTTGCTTTGTGTGTGTGTGTGTATGTATTTGTGTGTGTTGGGTTGGGTTGGGACTGAGGTGTGTGTGTGTGTGTGTGTGTGTGTGTGTGTGTGTGTGTGTCAGGGGTACATGGTGTTTGTTATCCAGTCAGCTCACCTGGGCTGAGTGAGCCATAACAGCATTACTGCTACGCCCTATTACTGCTACACCCTCTTACTGCTACACCTTCCTACTGCTACACCCTCTTACTGCTACACCTTCCTACTGCTACGCCCTATTACTGCTACACCCTCTTACTGCTACACCTTCCTACTGCTACGCCCTCTTACTGCTACACCTTCCTACTGCTACGCCCTATTACTGCTACACCCTCTTACTGCTACACCCTCCTACTGCTACACCCTCTTACTGCTACACCTTCCTACTGCTATGCCCTATTACTGCTACACCCTCTTACTGCTACACCTTCCTACTGCTACACCCTCTTACTGCTACACCCTCTTACTGCTACACCCTCCTACTGCTACACCCTCTTACTGCTACACCCTCCTACTGCTACACCCTCCTACTGCTCCACCCTCGTCATTAGCAGGAGTTAGCGGCGTGTTGTTATGTGTCATGTAAGGGAACCAGACGAACACACCTAAAACCTGAATCAACAATAGTGGACCCGTGCAACGATTAATAGCAAGACGCTTCGTTAAACATGAGCTCTTTGGAAGCGTTCTTCAGAACCTCTGTGGTGTGGTCCTCGTGTAATGAGAGGCTGTGTCCTGAGACCGCCGAGCTCATTGATTTACGGGCGAGTGGGTGGGTGGGGTGGACGTGTTCATGTTGATGGACAGCAGAGTGTGTAATCCTGCTCTGATTAATAAGGTGACGCAGTGCCTTCAATCACACACTGGTACGGGACAGAGACACTGGCCTGATACTGACTGATGATCCCCCTGAACCAGAGTCCGTATGGTAAGAGGCTGGGGTGGGGGGATCTAACCCCTGCTCCAAATCCCTTCTGTCTCATCTTAAGAGTGCAGGGGGCCTTGTGGGACCAGCTCCATTAAACACCATTATCTAGGAGAGACAGTAAACCATTGATCTGCAAAAGTGGGCACGTCTTTACTGTCCGAGAAAGAACAAAGGTGTGCATGTGTGTGTGTGTGTTTATTTGTGTGCATGTGTGTGTGTGTGCATGCACATGTGTGTGTGTGTATCTGTGTGTGTGTGTATTTATTTGTGTGTGTGTGCATGCATGTGTGAGTGTATTTATTTGTGTGAATATGTGCATGCATGTGTGTGTATTTATTTGTGTGTGTGCATGCATGCGTGTGTATTTATTTGTGTGCATGCATGTGTGTGTGTATTTATTTGTGTGTGTGTGTGTGTGTGTGTGCATGCATGTGTGTGTGTATTTATTTATGTGCGTGTGTGTGCATGCATGTGTGTATTTATTTATTTGTGTGTGTGTGTGTGTGTGTGTGTGTGTGCATGCACGTGTGGCTGTGTGTGATAACATGTCTTATGTGAGACTCCATCAAGTACACAGCTACAAGATGCCCAAGTCCTTGGTTTCTCCACCTTCTGCTGCTCCTTCCTGGCTGGGGGGAGGACAAGATCATGAGGGTTTCATGAAGGCACCAGTCAGAGTGTGGATGGTCCTGTAGATGCTGAACTGCCAGAAGAAGGGCTTTTTGAACCTGGGCTGAACAAAAAGCTCAATAAAAACAAGAGTTCATGGAACAACATCAGTGCCCCAGAATGTTTTGTGTTTGCGTGGGGGTGTGTGGATGTGTGTGGGGGTGTGGGGGTGTTTGTTCGTGCACGCTAGCATGTGCATGTGATGTGCCTGCGAGTGTGTGTGTGTGTGTGACGGGTGTTATGTGTGGGTGCGTGCATGTGTGTGTGCATGTGAAGAAGTCAATGATGGTCTGTCTTTAATAATTGGAATTAAAGAGAGAAAGCATTCCTCTCAGCCATGCTCCATCAGCCACGTTACTGTCCACTATGTCAGAGCCCATCCACTCATTAGCAGATGACTGTTCCTTACTAGCGGCTAATCTGTTTAGCCTCTAGACCTTCAGTAATCAAAAGGCAATGCTAACTCCCTCTGGAGCCTCTTTTAGAATGAACCTAATATAGATAGTCGTTTTTAGTTTTGTTTAAGGTGATCATGGCATGGTTTGATTTAAAAAGGGATACATCTGCCACAAGGGCTTTTACTTGATTTGCAAATTCAGATAGAGTTTAGGTAGCTGACCTGTGCATCAATGTAGAATTATTCAGATGAATCATGAAACATTATGTTTAAATTTTGTTTGATCTATTGGGATATTTTCTTCGTTTTGAGAAGCAGCCTTGAAGAGAGAAAGAGACTGATACAAATGAAGCATTATTAATCAGTCCTGAAGAAGAAGCAAAGGGTGAGAGTAGAGCTAGGTTCATGGAAATAGCTACAAGAGAATAAAATAACCTCTTTTTTTATTTAACATTGCTCTATAATTAAATGCATCGTTTTGTTAAAAAACATTGAAACCACATTGGCTAGGAGATTCCTTGTCTTGGCTTACAATAACAAGATGCTCCTGAAGTAAGAAGTAACCTCGCCCGGTTCAAATCAAGTCCAAAGTGGAAGCTGTTCTGTCTGACACGGGCGATGCGCGTGAATGATTCATAAATAGCACTTTAAAACCCCCAGTATTAATAAAAGATGCGCTTATTTTAACCCCCTGCTGTCTTAGACACACACACACGCACACACACACACACACACACACGCACACACGCACACGCACACACGCACACACACACACACACACACACACACCATTGCGGGAGAGACTATTCCCAGCAGGGATGGATGTTCGGGCTGTCTGCTGGGATCACTGGCAGGGCCATGAGGCACGGGGAGAGATGGACGGGGGATGAAGACCGTGTCCCTGTCTGTCATGTGAGCTAATGACTGTCTACCGGCATCTGGACAACACACAGCTCATTAAGAAGTCACACAATGTGCAGCCGAGGAAGGAACGTTACGGGGATGAGAAATATAAACAGCATACGCAAGAATATGAATGGGAAATGACCGTATGGATAAGAAGGGGAATCTTAGAGGCAGAGCGGGCAGATGGAGACCAGAGAGGGGGCTATTAGTCCAGTAGACCTAATGAATGGAAGCAGATGGAGAATGGAGAATGGAGAGAGAGAGAGAGAGAGAGGGGGAGAGAGACACAGAGAGAGAGAGAGAGAGAGAGAGAGAGAGAGAGAGAGAGAGAGAGAGAGAGAGAGAGAGAGAGAGAGGGAGATAGAGAGAATATCCAGACACTAAGTACAGGTTACTGACTTAGATTGCGGTTAGCCTATTTAGCATATTTTAACATAAGACCAGCATGTCTGTAGCAGAACCACCGGAGACAGAGAAAGAAAGATGAATTTGTACTTTTTATTTTGAGCTTGGCTTTACTTTTATTCACATGGGAGGTAAATATCAATTCACCAGGCATGAATTTAAAATACAATAGAAGCGCTTGCTTTACTCATTTGGCTGAACTTTCCAATGTTCTCCCTGAATCATTGTGGCCTAATAGCATTCACCAATAGACGAAGACATTCATAATAATGTATTCTGTAATTGTGTGTAATTATTCACATAAACAACTATTTGCCTTATCCATTTATCTGAATGATAATACGATAATCAATGATGAGAATAATGTCTAAAGTAATATGATAATAATAATAATAATTGTTATTATTATTATTATTATGCAAATAATAATTATTATTATAACAATAATAATAAGTATAACTAATGTAAATCGAGACCACATTTAGACACAAACACCTTCTCTTTCTCTCCATCTCTTTGACCAGAGGGGGTCCACTACAGCCCCACAGGGCCAGAGGCTGTGGTGAACCCCTCTGGAGACTTTATCTCCAGAGGGGTTCACCACAGCCTCTGGCCCTGTGGGGCTGTAGGGACCCCCTCTGGAGACTTTATCTCCAGAGGGGTTCACCACAGCCTCTGGCCCTGTGGGGCTGTAGGGACCCCCTCTGGAGACTTTATCTCCAGAGGGGTTCACCACAGCCTCTGGCCCTGTGGGGCTGTAGGGACCCCCTCTGGAGACTTTATCTCCAGAGGGGTTCACCACAGCCTCTGGCCCTGTGGGGCTGTAGGGACCCCCTCTGGAGACTTTATCTCCAGAGGGGTTCACCACAGCCTCTGGCCCTGTGGGGCTGTAGGGACCCCCTCTGGAGACTTTATCTCCAGAGGGGTTCACTACAGCCTCTGGCCCTGTGGGGCTGTAGGGACCCCCTCTGGAGACTTTATCTCCAGAGGGGTTCACCACAGCCTCTGGCCCTGTGGGGCTGTAGGGACCCCCTCTGGAGACTTTATCTCCAGAGGGGTTCACTACAGAGGGTCTCATGGTCTGCCTGGCACCAATGAGTCACATGGGTCTGGTTTCCCTGTCTAGCTGTAGTGTCTGTACCTCTGCATGCCTTCCTGTCTGTCTGTCCGTCTGCCTTTCTGTCTATATGAAGCAATAGCACATATATGCAGCACAAATCTGGCAGGTAGAAAACAGATTCAGAAAAAGGCCATGCCATGATGCCCAGCTATACAAAATAAAATAAAATGTTGCTTTGCTACTGTGTGTCTTACCGTACCTCTATATGTGTCCCAGTTCCTGCAGTGTCATGAATAATTGAGCCCAGACACATTCTAGCGTGTGGTGGCCGAGTGCCTTTGAGCCTATAGTCCGCTGTCCCTCTAAGAAGTCCCCCCATGACAGATGAGCCATAACGGCATTACATGCTGTTCTGAGAGGCTCTTCATCATCCTCCCCCTGACTAATGAAGAACATGGACGTAACACAGATGAATGGCCGAAAGGTAGATGGATGCATAACCAAGAGAGAGCCAACACAATGGCCTGCATGTCAAGTTCCCTGAGCCTGAATCAATCCACCCCCCCCCCCCCCCCCCCCACACACACACACACACACACACACACTACTAGAGGGATGGACATGGAGCTAGAAGATAAATTGCATTGGATGAGTCATGGATTGGCAGTTAGTTGTTAAGAGACATAGGAATCAAATGTCTTTGTAATCATTAGCTAAGTAAAAAATTATACAAAGCCCAAACAGAACAAGAACAATAGAGCTATATTAATTCTCAATTATATTATACCTTTTATATGTTAGGATGCCACTTTATTTTCTTTGTCCGGCACCTGAGGCAAGTATATGTAGCGTTAGGGTCTCAAGGTTCTGGAGGTGTAGAGCGAGGGTAAAGACATCAAGACCTTCCACTGACAGCCAGCTGGTTTGATCCTCTCTAGGCTCTGCTTCCCTGCTGGGTGGTGACCGCAGGCCTGGAGCCTGCTGCCAAAACGAGTGTTATCTGTGATGACGGGCTGAGCTCAGTGAACCGGGAGTACCTTGAAGTTGAGTTCATAAACACCCAGAGGAGTCTGTCAAGATGGTGCTGCAGCATCTGCTGAGAGTACCCCAGGACGCCTCCCTTTGAAGGCGTACCAGTACCAGGCATGACCCACCAGGGGACACTCTGGAAAGACCCAGGTCCCTTCCTCCACCTCAACTACCAGCTACATCAGGTCAACTACCTCAACTACCAGCTACAACAGGTCAACTACCAGCTACATCAGGTCCTTACCTCAACTACCAGCTACATCAGGTCAACTAGCTCAACTACCAGCTACATCAGGTCCTTACCTCAACTACCAGCTGCATCAGGTCAACTACCTCAACTACCAGCTACATCAGGTCAACTACCTCAACTACCAGCTACATCAGGTCCTTACCTCAACTACCAGCTACATCAGGTCAATTAGCTCAACTACCAGCTACATCAGGTCCTTACCTCAACTACCAGCTGCATCAGGTCAACTACCTCAACTACCAGCTACATCAGGTCAACTACCTCAACTACCAGCTACATCAGGTAAACTACCTCAACTACCAGCTGCATCAGGTCAACTACCTCAACTACCAGCTACATCAGGTCAACTACCTCAACTACCAGCTACATCAGGTCCTTACCTCAACTACCAGCCACATCAGGTCAACTACCTCAACTACCAACTACATCAGGTCAACTACCAGCTACATCAGGTCAACTACCTCAACTACCAGCTACATCAGGTCAACTACCTCAACTACCAGCTACATCAGGTCAACTACCTCAACTACCAGCTACATCAGGTCAACTACCTCAACTACCAGCTGCATCAGGTCAACTACCTCAACTACCAGCTACATCAGGTCAACTACCTCAACTACCAGCTACATCAGGTCCTTACCTCAACTACCAGCTACATCAGGTCCTTACCTCAACTACCAGCCACATCAGGTCAACTACCTCAACTACCAACTACATCAGGTCAACTACCAGCTACATCAGGTCAACTACCTCAACTACCAGCTACATCAGGTCCTTACCTCAACTACCAGCTACATCAGGTCAACTACCTCAACTACCAGCTACATCAGGTCCTTACCTCAACTACAAGCTGCATCAGGTCAACTACCTCAACTACCAGCTACATCAGGTCAACTACCTCAACTACCAGCTACATCAGGTCCTTACCTCAACTACCAGCTACATCAGGTCAACTAACTCAACTACCAGCTACATCAGGTCCTTACCTCAACTACCAGCTGCATCAGGTCAACTACCTCAACTACCAGCTACATCAGGTCAACTACCTCAACTACCAGCTACATCAGGTCAACTACCTCAACTACCAGCTGCATCAGGTCAACTACCTCAACTACCAGCTACATCAGGTCAACTACCTCAACTACCAGCTACATCAGGTCCTTACCTCAACTACCAGCTACATCAGGTCCTTACCTCAACTACCAGCCACATCAGGTCAACTACGTCAACTACCAACTACATCAGGTCAACTACCAGCTACATCAGGTAAACTACCTCAACTACCAGCTACATCAGGTCCTTACCTCAACTACCAGCTACATCAGGTCCCCACCTCAACTACCAGCTACATCAGGTCAACTACCTCAACTACCAGCTACATCAGGTCAACTACCTCAACTACCAGCTACATCAGGTCAACTACCTCAACTACCAGCTGCATCAGGTCAACTACCTCAACTACCAGCTACATCAGGTCAACTACCTCAACTACCAGCTACATCAGGTCCTTACCTCAACTACCAGCTACATCAGGTCCTTACCTCAACTAACAGCCACATCAGGTCAACTACCTCAACTACCAACTACATCAGGTCAACTACCAGCTACATCAGGTCAACAACCTCAACTACCAGCTACATCAGGTCCTTACCTCAACTACCAGCTACATCAGGTCAACTACCTCAACTACCAGCTACATCAGGTCCTTACCTCAACTACCAGCTACATCAGGTCAACTACCTCAACTACCAGCTACATCAGGTCAACTACCTCAACTACCAGCTACATCAGGTCAACTACCTCAACTACCAGCTGCATCAGGTCAACTACCTCAACTACCAGCTACATCAGGTCAACTACCTCAACTACCAGCTACATCAGGTCCTTACCTCAACTACCAGCTACATCAGGTCCTTACCTCAACTACCAGCTACATCAGGTCCCTACCTCAACTACCAGCTACATCAGGTCAACTACCTCAACTACCAGCTACATCAGGTCAACTACCTCAACTACCAGCTACATCAGGTCAACTACCAGCTACATCAGGTCCTTACCTCAACTACCAGCTACATCAGGTCAACTAGCTCAACTACCAGCTACATCAGGTCCTTACCTCAACTACCAGCTGCATCAGGTCAACTACCTCAACTACCAGCTACATCAGGTCAACTACCTCAACTACCAGCTACATCAGGTCCTTACCTCAACTACCAGCTACATCAGGTCCTTACCTCAACTACCAGCTACATCAGGTCCTTACCTCAACTACCAGCTACATCAGGTCAACTACCTCAACTACCAACTACATCAGGTCAACTACCAGCTACATCAGGTCAACTACCTCAACTACCAGCTACATCAGGTCAACTACCTCAACTACCAGCTACATCAGGTCCCTACCTCAACTACCAGCTACATCAGGTCCTTACCTCAACTACCAGCTACATCAGGTCAACTACCTCAACTACCAGCTACATCAGGTCAACTACCAGCTACATCAGGTCAACTACCTCAACTACCAGCTACATCAGGTCAACTACCTCAACTACCAGCTGCATCAGGTCAACTACCTCAACTACCAGCTACATCAGGTCCTTACCTCAACTACCAGCTACATCAGGTCAACTACCTCAACTACCAGCTACATCAGGTCCCTACCTCAACTACCAGCTACATCAGGTCCTTACCTCAACTACCAGCTACATCAGGTCAACTACCTCAACTACCAGCTACATCAGGTCCCTACCTCAACTACCAGCTACATCAGGTCCTTACCTCAACTACCAGCTACATCAGGTCCCTACCTCAACTACCAGCTACATCAGGTCCTTACCTCAACTACCAGCTACATCAGGTCAACTACCTCAACTACCAGCTACATCAGGTCCCTACCTCAACTACCAGCTACATCAGGTCAACTACCTCAACTACCAGCTACACCAGGTCCCCACCTCAACTACCAGCTACATCAGGTCAACTACCTCAACTACCAGCTACATCAGGTCAACTACCTCAACTACCAGCTATATCAGGTCCCTACCTTAACTACCAGCTACATCAGGTCCCTACCTCAACTACCAGCTACATCAGGTCAACTGCCTCAACTATCAGCTACATCAGGTCCTTACCTCAACTACCAGCTACATCAGGTCAACTACCTCAACTACCAGCTACATCAGGTCAACTACCAGCTACATCAGGTCAACTACCTCAACTACCAGCTACATCAGGTCAACTACCTCAACTACCAGCTACATCAGGTCAAATACCAGCTACATCAGGTCAACTACCAGCTACATCAGGTCCCCACCCATGTTCCACTGCATGATGAAAACTTATCTGTTCAGACTTAGCGAATGAAATAACAATAAAAAGCTTTAGTTGTTATGTACTCAAAATAGTCTTGCACCTTTTTGGGCTATATGGTCATTGTTGAATGCACTTACTATAAGTTGCTTTGGACAAAAGCAAAATGGATGATGGATGGATGGATGATGGATGGATTACGGATGCTAGATGGATGATGGATGGATGCTAGCTGGATGGATGCTAGATGAATGCTAGATGGATGGATGGTAGATGGATGGATGCTAGATGGATGCTAGATGGATGGATGCTAGATGGATGGATGCTAGATGGATGCTAGATGGATGGATGCTAGATGGATGGATTATGGATGCTAGATGGATGGATGCTAGATGGATGGATGATGGATGCTAGATGGATGGATGCTAGATGGATGGATGATGGATGCTAGATGGATTGATGCTAGATGGATGGTAGATGGATGCTAGAATGAATGATGAATGGTGGATTGATGGTTGGATCAATTGTGCATGAATAGATGAATGAATGACATGATTATGTCAGGGAATTTGACCACCTGTCCTCTCCTACTCATCAATATGGCTTGTTGTATTTTATATTCAATTGTTTTATACAAGTAAAGGAATCCTGAATGACTTTACCTGCTGGTAAAATTCCATGTACTGTGAGGAAACATGAACAGTTTCCCATAGCTGTGTATTTTATCATTGTATTAAAAGGTAAGGGTAAGATATCCATATACAGAGATGTAGAATCAATATAATGTACCGCTTGAGTAGAGGAACTCATCCTATCTCATTTAAGAATCCAGAGAGGATAATAATTAGAATATAATAGGATAAAACATACTATAATATTAAACTGCCAGCTGCAGTTAAGAAAACATTATATTTGTTTCATGTTATTTCATGTTCTCAGTTCTTGACTAGTTGAACCCCCTAGTATACAGGCAGCAGAAAAGCTGCATATGTCTTCAGATGTGGCTAAAACAGTAGAGCAATATTAATAATAATGTCTTCAGATGTGGCTAGGAGCTACATAAGTTGTCCAGGTCTCTGTAACAATGGGCAGCTGAGAAAGCCCCATGAGAATGACAAAGACACAATGGATCAACACGCTCATTCATTTTCAGTACGGCCATTTGGCACAGGACGACACAAGACCCTGCCAAGAACATTAGCAGAATTAGCAGGTCGAGCCCAAAATGACATTTTCTGGGCAATGGGATTGAGTGTTTTTTTGGCAGTGACCCCGGGCCGGGTCAAGAGGACTTAAAGACCTGCCACCTTAAAGAGATTCATGTCCACCTCACCAGGATGGCACAAGTGGCTTAAAACAGCACTTTGCAATATTACAATTATGTGTGTGTGTGTGTGTGTGTGTGTGTGTGTGTGTGTGTGTGTGTGTGTGTGTGTGTGTGTGTGTGCGCACGCGTGTGTGTGTGTGTGTGTATTCCCAAGACAGGTAGATATATGATACAGCATCTGGCACAGGTCTTTAGACAGAAAACCATCTATTTGTTTACTCCTGATGTCCCCTGGTGGTGATGGGACACTTTGTAATCAGGACTGAGCAGGCACGTGATTGGCCCATTGGATCTAAAGCTTCATTTGGGTGCAGGCCCCATTTTCACAGTAAGAGCAACAGAGATGTGGTTTCTTAACAGAAGATGCTAGAGTGATCCAAAAGCAACAGAGATGTGGTTTCTTAACAGAAGATGCTAGAGTGATCCAAAAGCAACAGAGATGTGGTTTCTTAACAGAAGATGCTAGAGTGATCCAAAAGCAACAGAGATGTGGTTTCTTAACAGAAGATGCTAGAGTGATCCAAAAGCAACAGAGATGTGGTTTCTTAACAGAAGATGCTAGAGTGATCCAAAAGCAACAGAGATGTGGTTTCTTAACAGAAGATGCTAGAGTGATCCAAAAGCAACAGAGATGTGGTTTCTTAACAGAAGATGCTAGAGTGATCCAAAAGCAACAGAGATGTGGTTTCTTAACAGAAGATGCTAGAGTGATCCAAAAGCAACAGAGATGTGGTTTCTTAACAGAAGATGCTAGAGTGATCCAAAAGCAACAGAGATGTGGTTTCTTAACAGAAGATGCTAGAGTGATCCAAAAGCAACAGAGATGTGGTTTCTTAACAGAAGATGCTAGAGTGATCCAAAAGCAACAGAGATGTGGTTTCTTAACAGAAGATGCTAGAGTGATCCAAAAGCAACAGAGATGTGGTTTCTTAACAGAAGATGCTAGAGTGATCCAAAAGCAACAGAGATGTGGTTTCTTAACAGAAGATGCTAGAGTGATCCAAAAGCAACAGAGATGTGGTTTCTTAACAGAAGATGCTAGAGTGATCCAAAAGCAACAGAGATGTGGTTTCTTAACAGAAGATGCTAGAGTGATCCAAAAGCAACAGAGATGTGGTTTCTTAACAGAAGATGCTAGAGTGATCCAAAAGCAACAGAGATGTGGTTTCTTAACAGAAGATGCTAGAGTGATCCAAAAGCAACAGAGATGTGGTTTCTTAACAGAAGATGCTAGAGTGATCCAAAAGCAACAGAGATGTGGTTTCTTAACAGAAGATGCTAGAGTGATCCAAAAGCAACAGAGATGTGGTTTCTTAACAGAAGATGCTAGAGTGATCCAAAAGCAACAGAGATGTGGTTTCTTAACAGAAGATGCTAGAGTGATCCAAAAGCAACAGAGATGTGGTTTCTTAACAGAAGATGCTAAGTGATCCAAAAGCAACAGAGATGTGGTTTCTTAACAGAAGATGCTAGAGTGATCCAAAAGCAACAGAGATGTGGTTTCTTAACAGAAGATGCTAGAGTGATCCAAAAGCAACAGAGATGTGGCTTCTTAACAGAAGATGCTAGAGTGATCCAAAAGCAACAGAGATGTGGTTTCTTAACAGAAGATGCTAGAGTGATCCAAAAGCAACAGAGATGTGGTTTCTTAACAGAAGATGCTAGAGTGATCCAAAAGCAACAGAGATGTGGTTTCTTAACAGAAGATGCTAGAGTGATCCAAAAGCAACAGAGATGTGGTTTCTTAACAGAAGATGCTAGAGTGATCCAAAAGCAACAGAGATGTGGTTTCTTAACAGAAGATGCTAGAGTGATCCAAAAGCAACAGAGATGTGGTTTCTTAACAGAAGATGCTAGAGTGATCCAAAAGCAACAGAGATGTGGTTTCTTAACAGAAGATGCTAGAGTGATCCAAAAGCAACAGAGATGTGGTTTCTTAACAGAAGATGCTAGAGTGATCCAAAAGCAACAGAGATGTGGTTTCTTAACAGAAGATGCTAGAGTGATCCAAAAGCAACAGAGATGTGGTTTCTTAACAGAAGATGCTAGAGTGATCCAAAAGCAACAGTCACATGTCCTCCCAGTGGTGTTACTTGAAGCTAGGGTTGGCCATTTGTATTTTTTAGAATTCAGATTTGTTGAAACTATTTTTACATCGGACAGCATCTAATGCTCTGACAAAAAACAAAAAAAACATCCGGTATCTGTCGTAGGCCTGTAATAAGCTTGTCGAATCATTTCATTCAGCCAGAATGAAATGATTGGATGGCTGACCTGTCTGTCTACCTAGCTACCTGCTCACACTCTGCCCGTACCCTCACTGCACACGACCAGAGTCTCCCACGTGTCCAGGCAGAGCTTTTCCTGGAGTTAGATAGCTAGAAATATGGTTATGGGGAGTGGCTTTGGAGGGAGGCCTGAAGGGAGGGGATTTCTTCGGTTGGATACTTTCAAAATCTAGCTTCTCTGGCTGGTGTCTCCAAATTGCCCAAGCTAGCTTTAACAATCATTGACGTGAAAGTGGTCATTCTATGACATTTTCTATTAAAGTTTTTTCTAAAATAAAACTGGAGTTCTGTCATAAATTAAGAATGTTTTTAGAAAATGTGAATTTATGGGAGCAATTACATTATTTGATCTGTTCAGAGATAACGATCTAAATCAGAGTTAAAAGGTTCTAAGGTGGAGAAAGATATTGATAGGTGTATATGGAACCTAAATTGTGTCCGTACATAGATTGTAGATACAATCACAATATTATGTAAGAGTTACGGCACAAAAATGACAAATTGTTGGTTGAAGTAACCCATATCAAATTGATAGTGGACATTACAGGAAATTTATACAAATCTGAATACCATCAGAGAAATAAGCCAGAAACAGCACCAGTTGTGATGTCACAACTAATTCTCATTGTAATATATACAAACCACTTATTTTGTATTTAAAATGTACATTAGCATTTGTACTTCGATAGTTGGATTTGTCTAATTATTTAGTTGTGCTGCAGCCAATACCTGATGATTAGCAACCAAGCAACAGAAGTATCTTCAGAGTATTTTAGAGTAGGAGTGAGAAAGTGATGGGAGAGAACAAGTCATACTACTATAGTCCAACTATGACATTTACCCAAGACCAGGTTCCTTGAAGTGTCCTATGTCTTCATTAGTGGACGGCGAATTACAGCTATATGTGCACATGAACAACACACACACATGCACACACACATACACACACACACATACATACATACACACACACGCACGCACACACACACACACATACATACATACACACACACACACGCACGCACACACACACTAACACACACACACAACACAGACACATACACTCACACACACACAGACACACACACACATAAACACACGCACACACACAAAAATACACACACATGAATACACACACACACACGAATACACACACCATTCTCCTAATTTTCCACTACCCTGCTCAACCTCTCAACCTCTGTGTGGTAGAGGTCATAGTAGCACTGTGACCATGCACTGCCCTCAGAGAGAGGGAAGGCAGGGGGCATGGTGTTACGTCTGGTCAACACAGTGGAGTTGCTAATGGATGCTGGCCATTAGACGTCTTATATGAGCGGCTCAAGCCCAGTGACCATGGTGTTCTTCAGACATTCATATTTACCATCCTCCGGGGCAGATGGGAGGTGTGTGTGTGTGTGTGTGTGTGTGTGTGTGTCTGTGTGTGTACTACTGAATGGATTGGACCGTCATCGCTGTCCCCCCCCCCCCCCCCCCCCCACCACCTCTGTCCTCCCCAGTCCTTTCATACTAAATCTTTATCTTACATGGATGCTGTGGATGCTTTTATTCATCTGTGAGCCACTCTGTGTGTAAGTCGTTGGCTCTAAAGGGTGAAGAGAACGCCAGCCATGTCGTTTAATATCCATGATGTAATCCACTTTAGTGAGGCCCACCAGTGGTTAACTCAATATGTACTGAGAGTTTTACGGCCTGGTCACTCTGCGGTCTGAAACATGGCTGCAGTATGTACTGTCCGCTGTGTGAGGATTGTAAAAAGCTTTTATATGATGGGATATCTTTAACAGGATGTCAGGAGATGTGTGTCGGACGCTTTTAAGAGGTTACAGTAGAGGACAACATGTCCCACGTCGCCTGTACGTAAACTATGTCGCTAAGGAAGTAAAAACAAAGTTGGTTGCAATGCTCTAGGGGTCTTTTATATCACGGATGATCATATCATTAGCTGATTGACCACAAAATGTGTCCATTTGAACTTAGATACTGTTTGTTTTAGTAATTTATTATGTAAAAATACCAATGATTTGCTTATTAGACTAAAGCTCCAGGGATAGTAATATACTTAAATATTGAATAATGAAAGCTTGACTGAACTGTAGTGAGACCGAGCAAATTGAAGACATCATTTGAGATATGGTAACTATTTCTTTCTGTTTCTATTAACTAATGGGTACCAAGTGAGACAAGGAAGAGGCGCTGGAGGAGGTAGAGAAAGAGAGATAGCTTTACTAGAAAGAAGGCGTAACATCCCATCATACACGCATACATGGTGAATATATTATTAGGCTTTTTTCTATTGATTAGATGGGACTTACGAAAGCTGTTACTTTGCATGTAGAAGCAAGACTTTCACAAGCTGTTTTGATACGCATGGTAAAAATACAATAAAGTGAACATTTGCTTAAAAAAGCCAAACAATGTATGGAAGAAAAAAGAAGAAGAATAAACATACATAGGTACAAGTTGCGATTCCAAAATTCCCTTCTCCACCAGTAAAATGATTTTCTTTTTAAAGCATTTGAAATAAACAGAAGAAAGGCTGTTTAGAAAAATGCACAAAACCAATGTTCCCTCCTCAGCTGAAGACGCGTTGCTGTGGCAAGGATACACACAGTGACACAGCACAGACACGCACAAACATGAGAACATATGCAATGTGTCTCAGCATAATACGCACAATTCTCCTTTCATTGTGATGAGGCCAGTTTGATAGTCTCTCTCGTTGGTATCCACTTGAAGCAAAGTAGATGATATGAGGACCGGATTAAGTGACCTGGTGTATCAGATTAAAAAGATAAAACCAGGCAACAAATCTATTATCTTTTTGAATAAAGGTATTGTTTTTGGGTTAGGGTTAACCCTAACCCTGAATCTGAGTGCATTTAATCTTTTTTTCAGGAAGAGGATCAGCCAATGATCACACTGTGTTGCAGGGATGGGACTTGACCTTCGACCCCCCGGGTTACAGAGACCCAGCCCTGTCCCAGAGGAAATGAGCAGGAACATCAAACTAGCAACAACTACTCAACCCCACCTTGGATATATTGCTTTGATTCTGAAGGCAGAATTCGGTGTGTGTGTGTGTTATGAATACACAGAACGCCCTCTGAAGACCAGTGGGACCTTCAGCCAGACAGAAGCCATTTGCACGGCAGTCCAGGGAGATCCACACAGAGAACATCTTGTGACACCACAATACAACGTAACGGTGAAAGAGGAGCCATACCAGCAAGGGTTTTCTTTTTTCTAGACTACTAACGCTTTAAACAGGTGTGTGTGCAGTATGCTACAGCGTTAATATTTCATATTTACATTACAGAGGCAAAGCCATTTCCCCTTTCACAACATATGTTCAAAACCATGATCTAAATGGTGAAACCATAAAACTATCCACAACTCGTACAGGATATTCCAAACAGTGTGTGGGTGGGGGGGGGGGGGGGGGGGGGGGGGGGTTGTAGAATGAGCCTTGGTCCATGGACCATGGACCATGGACCACGGTCACACCTTTGTCTCTTTGCTTTCTTTCTTTTTTTTTAAGAGTGCAAATGTCATTCAAAGCTACAAGTACAAAAGGCATGTGAAACACACAAACAAACCAATCATATTTGCTTATTGGCTTTACGATTTAGCCGTTGTTATACTTTTGTTCCATCATCAAGCATTTTTCTTTCGCTTTTTTTGGGGGGGGGGCGAACATTATTTACATAAAGTGGACAACTTGAAAAGTTCCAAGTAGGAACGTGAAAGATGTATGGCTTAGTGGAGAAGCATCACTATTTGGTCTGTCTTGCGTAAAAGTCTCATGACATAAAACCATAAACCAACCAGGAAGAACAGTAATACAACAGAAGAGCAGCAGTGGGGACAGGTGACAGTGTACCAGGCCAGTGTGTTGTTTCTTTTTTGTAAACAGCTTTGTTGCCACAAAGATGTGGTGTAACGATAATCATGATCAATGCATTTCAGAATCTACAATCATCGATTGTTGTGACAGTTTTATTCGGGCTATTTTCTGGTGTAAAACAACAAAGTAAGGGTGTATTACAATGAATCAACAAAGGACTAATATATTAATACTATTGACATGATGTAATAAATAGAAATATAAAATAATTATCTTAAATACAAATAAACCTCGGTCTGCTAACTGTCCGTGTTTTAGATCTGTTTTGATTTAGAGCTATGAAAGCATTATGCTCCACTCTGTCAGATCTAAAATGGTGGTTGTGTCGGACACACTGGATAGAATACAATGGAGACACTCACAGAGAAGTGGTTTTTTTTCAACATATTTTTGTCAGAATATTAAATGTTCATTTTTGTAAATATTTAATTTCTTTGTAATTCCCACCGCAGTTATTTTTCTCAGAGTCGCTACGGATTCATAGCTTCGTGTTAAAATGTTTAATCTCAGAATATTCAAACTAGCTGGAACACAATTTCTGTGACAGCTTGCATCCCTCAAGCGGATCCTACGATCTAGTGAAGGGCTGCAAACAAGCTACATGTGTTCTGTTGGCCTGCATGCTAACCAGGAACCAAGCATCCACAACTAAACTCAAACGGATTCACACAGGCGTTGAATTTTCTCAGGTGCAACTAACCGTTTCTTGCGCTTGCCTTTCGTTTGTTTGTTGCACTATTATCCTGTCATGCTTCAAAATAATATTCATCATCATATTTTAAAAGGTCATTAACAACGTCATAGTAGAGAGGCTAAAGGGCCTGTTGCTATAGAAACAAATGGTGGTTGTTGCTGTTTCCTGCACGACCCACAGATCGACCAAATGAAGTAAATCACGTTAAGTAAGCAAATGCTCTCGATTGAGCCACGATGAGCGTGAACACTGAACACACGGGCAAACTCTGGGATTAACCAGACAGATGAAGCCCTGAAAGAAGTGAAGAATATGATGGTGCATAGATCTGCAGGACACTCAAATGTGTGCCAGGGCTTCACTCAGCCTTCACTAAGATTCAATGATTTACCAGCTGAGGAGAAAAAAAACAAAAACAAGATCTTTCATCGCGGAAATATCAATATGATAAACTAATGCCAGCATCCTTTTGAAGTGGAGGTGGAGAGCTGATATGTTGGCCTAAGTGGGGACGCTAGCGAGTCACAAAGCCGTGAGGGCTGGGGATGAACGGGAGCCAGGAGCAGAGTGCTTGGAGGACAACAAACAAACACAGACCTCTTGAGGAGCAGGGAAGTAAAAGCCTGAAATTGCATCCAAAGCCTGCCATCCAAAGGCACACTTGAGAGTCTGTGTGAGCTGGGCAGGCAGAGAGCACTGGACAAACTAGCACTGTTCAACGTCCCCATATACTTGACCTCCGTACGAGCCTTCTGTCCCTGGAGCCAGGAACCAACCGAAATCAACTGAAAACAACAAAGAGCTGGTCTCCTTCTGCTACTTCCATCCTTTCTCTTGTCTTTAGAGTTCTGCCCTTCTTCATACTGTCCCTGTGCGTCACTAACGTCTAAAACGTGTTTTCTTATATTGATATATAGATATACTTGCTGTGTGTGCGTGTGCGTGTGTGTGTCCATGTGCATTTCCGATCTGAGTGCTGTGTTTGGTTGTAGTAGTAGTAGCAGCGTCTCCTCCTCCACCACCATGGATCCCAGGAAGCCGTTAGCCGTGGTAGTCCGCTCGGGCTACATCACGAGCACAGAGGTGGGGGTGGTGGTGGTGCTGAGGGGAGGTCCTATGCCAGGGAGTAGATGGCGTTGACAGGCGAGGTGGCCTCGGAGCTCTCGTTACCCTCCGTCTCGTCCTTGGAGTCCTTCTTGACGGTGTACTGGCCGATGAAGGAGCCGTCCTCGTTGAACTGGCCGTCCCCGCCCTCGCCGTAGTCCACCAGGCTGTCGTCGCTCTCCTTCACCTGGCCGTCCAGGGACGCCTGGCTGCCCTGCAGGGGCTTGTTGTCCTCGTCGCTACTGGAAACGGGCGGGAAAAACACGCCGGACAAAAACACAAGGTCAACATCGGACCGAGGGGGAGGCTGGGTGGGAGCCAGGAAGGGTTGTGTGTGTGTGGCTTTGACCTTGACCCATCCTATCCGTTAGGATGGGTCAACTATTCTTCCTTGGGGATTAATGAAGTGCACTGAATCTGACTCTAAAGTGTTGTGTTATAAAGATGCTCAAACGTTTTGGATTAGATTGAGTAAGGTGTGATAACATCCTGATAAAACATGATACACATACCGCACAATGCTGGCTTTTCTAAAAAAAACAGAAAGAACTTGACTATGTAGAGTTCTCTGCCCTCCATCAGGAGGTTAAGGACGCACGCATTCCAATACGCATGCTTAATCATGGACACATATTCTGACCAGAGATTAAAACACAGCTTCCAGGTTTCAGAAAAGTGCTTTCCATCTCAATTCAGAGCATAGCTCCCCTTGATTCTGTGGGGGGTTGGGAGGGAATAACTGCATGCATTGGGAACCCCTGTGGACTAGCGTTCTTTCCAGACCAAGCTTGTAGCAGAAACAGCAGGAGGGGGGTTTGCACGATGGTGCTTGGACAACGCTCGTCTTTGACGTTCTCAAAGACGTTGTATTTTCTCCGTTCTTCTGCATTGCCGGCGGGACATCCCATTCTCCTGAGCATATTCTCGGGAAATGGCTGGAATCTTTTTAAGGCTGGGCGATATAGTGGAATTTATTGAGATGATTATAGCTATTTTACACAATATCTGTTGTATGCTCGTGAACTCCAAAATCCTATATTTTAGAATGTTAATGAACGTTCATTACATTCAACTACACGGTCATGAATACACACCCCTTAACACTTCAAACCTTAGTTTCTGGCTAATGTGGTCAACTTTGTGTTAACATGTTGCCACCGAAAGTCGATGAGGGAATGTAGTTATCGCCCAGCCACAGTCATGCCTCATGCTGTTACACTCTATACCACAGCATCAGAGCCGCTGATCAAGTTACAATTGATCATGCTGCCTAGATTGAGATATATAGAGTGGAGAACCCAGGCCTTGGCTGAGGAGTACAGTGGAGTCAGGATACACAGAGAAAGACAGAGAGAGAGGGAGGGAGAGAGAGACAGAGAGGGAGAGACAGAGAGAGAGAGACAGAGAGACAGAGAGAGACAGAGAGAGACAGAGAGAGACAGAGAGAGAGAGAGAGACAGAGAGAGAGACAGAGAGAGAGAGAGAGACACACTGAAAGAGAAATAACATCAGAATACGATGCTACACATAGTGTGTAAGCGTAAAAGCATACCTCAATTACAGCAGAAAAGGGTCTCACCATTTAATCAATTAATATAAAGTGTGTAGAAATCATTACCATACAGGTATAGCAGCATTATAGCCACTATAGCTTAGCAAAAACTGTTTTCAGTGCTCCTGGTGGAGGAAGATGTGCTGCACTTCGGCTGGCTAATGCAAATATGGCGTATTATACATACATATCTGTAGCTCCTCATCTCTCTAGGGCGGGGAGGACCCCAGGAGGACTGCTCTATACAGGACAAGGGACATGCCTTCAGATGACATCTCTCTAGGGTTTGGAGGACCCCAGGAGGACTGCTCTATACAGGACAAGGGACATGCCTTCAGATGACATCTCTCTAGGGTTTGGAGGACCCCAGGAGGACTGCTCTATACAGGACAAGGGACATGCCTTCAGATGACATCTCTCTAGGGCTGGGAGGACCCCAGGAGGACTGCTCTATACAGGACAAGGGACATGCCTTCAGATGACATCTCTCTAGGGCTGGGAGGACCCCAGGAGGACTGCTCTATACAGGACAAGGGACATGCCTTCAGATGACATCTCTCTAGGGCTGGGAGGACCCCAGGAGGACTGCTCTATACAGGACAAGGGACATGCCTTCAGATGACATCTCTCAAGGCTGATTCAATGTTCTGCTGAGAGCCCCACTTCCTCTCATAACTTTGCAATAGCTAAGGTCGTTTCTTCTTCCGTAGTGCGCACCACTGGCCATGCTAGTCTGCATTGGGCTTTGAGATGCAGTCTCTTTATTTCCTTGACTTAAACTAAATGCCCTTCAGAGTGAAAGGTACAGCATCGAGGATGATTCAATTATCTGATTCGATGATTTCCTTTATCCTCTCCACCATTTTGGAGTGGATGAGCAAAGGTTCAGTGGGCAACCTCAGATCAAGTATCAGATGACTTCCCTTGCAAAATGGCTGAATGTGCATGCTGTGGTTTTAAACCATCGGCAGCACTCTGAAAAAAAGAAACTCATTTACAACAGTGCTCAGAAATGTGTCAATCAAATATCTTTGCTGCCTGTATTGTGCCTCCCACGTTAAAAGTCAAACCTGACTTGAAAAAGGCTCCTGGTCTTTGATTTCAGTGTTTTCATTCTAAAGCGGCCGTGTGAAGTGGATATTAATCGATTAAAAACCCTCTGCTTATGAGTTGGAAAATGCGTTATTAAGAGGCAGAATTAGGACGCAGGAGTTAGGGTTGCGATGCAGGAGATTCTCGTCTGTTCATACCTTTCAAAAGACCTTTAAACCAATGGAGAAAAACATAAAACACAGAGAACAGAAGGTGACCACCTGAACTGAAAAGACAAGAAGAAACAGTGCAGGACAACCAACACGCATGCTGGACCACATTTACTGGAGATCTGCAATGCAGACCCACAGCAACAGACTAAGTAGAAAATGTACACTGCAATCTTCATATACTTATACATTGTTGCATATTAGAGAGGCAATATATAAAGGGCATCAAGCAATTATAGATATCCTCAACATAACTGTAGTAGTGACACATTCAGCTCGACAGCTTTCAGATCCACTAAAATGATTGGTCTAATGGTGGATGCTGGGCGTAGCAGCGAAGCATGCACTCAAAGGCCAGGAAGGCACCTAGGTCTAAAATAACATGAGGCAGACAGACATGAGGCTCTCCCATGCAGTCCCACCCGGCCACAATAACCTCTCCATTCTCCCACCGTGCCTTTGGAGTGATGTTTGAGGAAAGGTGATCCTAAAATCCATTTGAATGAAAAGTGACTAAATGGAGAGGTAGGTGTGTCCTGCAGTTCTTTTTTAGTTTTGTCTACAGATAACGCGTCCTCTAATTCATATTTTATCTAACCCAAGATACAACATTGTGGGGCTGGCTGTTTACCTTAAATAAGTTCCCTGTGGGACCCTAACCCTAACCCTAACCCGTCCATCTGGAAGCAACTGGACCGGCTGGATACAGGCCTGCACACTGGAAGCCTGTTCCAGCCTGCTAGTCGAGGCTCTGAGGATCGCCAAGACGTTCATGCATGAAGCAACTTGACGTGGCTCTGCAGATGTCTCTCTGACATACCAAAGATTGTCCTTCAATCCTGATCCCACTTCTCTTCTCATGCTAATGCTCGTGGGCCGATGCTAACGGTTAGCATTTGACACCCCCAAGGAACCCGCCCTGGCCTCCACCCGGCCTGGCCTCCACCCGGCCTGGCCTCCACCCGGCCTGGCCTCCACCCGGCCTGGCCTCCACCCGGCCTGGCCTCCACCCGCTCTGGCCTCCACCCGGCCTGGCCTCCACCCGGCCATTACTACCTGGACCTTCTCCCATCACTGCATATCAGTTATGTCTTAATGTCTTCACAACTATTTCATCATATTATTTCCACAGGTATATCCGATGCACAGCCAGCTTAAATCGATTGCACACCAGACATTCGTGTTTCACTTCCTTTCTGAGAAGACCTGTAGAAAGGAAGGCTTAGCAAGGATATTCCTGCATGCTAAATGATGCCACAGCACAAATAGAGACCATTGGCTATCAAAGGAACCATAATAACCTACACAACAAAGTTTGCTGCATAATAATTTAGCAACATTGTTTTGTACACTTGGTGCATGGCATTTTGACCATTATTTAGGTGTATCATTGTGATCATTGTGTATTATTACAATAGACCTCATGTATGATAGACTTAGAATATTACATTGCCACTATTTTTATGCAAAAGTAAAATGTAAGAGGGACAAACTCCCTTGTCGCCACACCCACTATGTGTGACAATATATAGACCACATATATTCCCATGATGCACTGTTTTCTTAACGCAGTTATACACAAGTTAATATATACCGAGATCATAACCCTTACCCTTACCATACCACCTCTACCCAAATGTAACCATATATTACCTAATACCTAAATGAATCTAAAACCTAAAGATCTAACCAATTCGAAGAACAAAATGTCTCTTTCTGTTGTGATTAACTATTCCTGTTCACTGGCATGCATGTGTCAGCGCTCTAAACAAATAGAGATGACCCAATGCAAGTGGTGGAAAGGGTCCTAGCTGTATGAAATCAACGCATTCATGGGAATAAGGACCTCCAAAGATCCCTCCAACATCTTCATCTACACTTCTTAGCGTCACAATTTTGCCGCTGTTGCAAAATTTTGGTCGTGCAACGGCTTCTCAGCGGTGGCAAAAACATCTTCAGTTGGACCCCTGAAGGGCCCCTCCTCTACTCAGCCCAAGCACTCGCCTCTCACGCCCCGGCATGCAAGAGAGAGAGAGAGAGACAGAGAGAGAGAGAGAGAGAGAGAGACAGAGAGAGAGAGAGAGAGACAGAGAGAGAGAGAGACAGAGAGAGAGACAGAGAGACAGAGAGAGAGAGAGAGAGAGAGAGAGAGAGAGAGAGACAGAGAGAGAGAGAGAGAGACAGAGAGAGAGACAGAGAGAGACACAGAGAGAGACACAGAGAGAGACAGATAGAGAGAGACAGACAGACAGACAGACAGACAGACAGAGAGAGAGAGAGAGAGAGCGAGAGAGCGAGAGAGAGAGAGAGAGAGAGAGAGAGAGAGAGAGCGAGAGAGAGACTTGCCCGGCCAAAGCCAAGGTACCTGTTCTCGTTTTCCTTCTCATTTTCGTTTTCATTTTCGTTCCTGTCGGGACAGATGACGCATTTCAGCATGAGGACAGTGGAGGGCGACACAGAAGAGGGAGAGAGAGGGAGAGAGAGGTAGAGAGAGGTAGAGAGAGAACGAGAGAGAGAGCAGAAGAGGTACAGGATGTAGAGAGAAATAGAGTCCGAAAAATAAGAGAAAGGAAAGTAGCAAGGAAAGTCCTCCACCACCAGAGGAATGGGAGTGCCCTCATACACTTAGTCATACTGTCCTACACACACACACTCACACACACACACACATACAAACACACACACACACACACACACACACACACACACACACACACACATACAGACACACACGACCGCACGCGCACAGACACAAACACACACAAACACACGCGCACACACACACACTCAGACACACACGAACGCACGCGCACACACACAAACACACACACACACACACACACGAACACACACGCACACACACAAACACACACACACACACTCAGACACACACTCACGTGCACACACACATCCAAACACACACGAACACACGCACACACTCAGACACACATACGCACACACACACGCACGCACACAAACATGCACACACACACAAACACGCACACACACACACGTAAAAGCATACACACATGCATATACAAACAAAAGCAAACTATCAGCTAAGCTAAGACATTAGTATTGTAGTATTGTTCCAGATTCAGAGAACAAGCTTAGAAATGACCCATGACTGCAAGAGATGTTAGGCATTAATATTAATGAACACATTATCCATCATCCAATTATGGCTGGCATGCCAGGGATATGACGCAATGAAATGATTTCTGCAAACAGCTACCAAAGGTTACCTTTGTATTACTGTATTAGGTTTCAACCTGATCTTAAAATTAAGGCAATATTGGTAGTCAAACGTGAAACGTGAATGAATTATATTTCTTTCTTCCTAAAATGATACAATATTTTCCCACCTCACAACTGTAAAGCCGATGTTTTTGTATTCTTTGACAGATTTGTTTTACTCGTTACTATACTACACAATAAATATCCTGTATTTATGTTCTGGCTTAAAGGAGATTAAACAAAACTAGATTTACAGTTGTCAAAATAAGTACATTCTACTGGGCAATAAACAATCATTTGTAGCGCGCTGTCGACAGTATTAGTGTGTATCTGTAAATCTGAATCACTGTTAATCATGGACCATTAGCAGTGGTGGCATTAGTTGTTAGCAGTTGTTCATAGAGAGAGATAGAGAGAGAGAGTCTCCACATGAGATCAACAGGACCTGTAAGAAGGACAAACCACACGTCACTCAGACAGTTTCTCCAGGAGCTACTCAGCCCTTACACTCAAGCAAAACCTTTCTTCAGACTTCATTTTCAGTTCCCCCTAGTGAAGCCTACTGCCATTGTTATTATGACGCAGGTCACTTTGATATGCTCTTCCATAGTCACTACTTGGGGGGGAAAGGGCTCTTTCAAGTACATTACATTTCAGAAGAAGTATATCTAACATGATCAGATGTGTGTGCTGAAAAACACTCAATTCGCACACATTTCACACGCTGTTGATACAACTTCTTGTGCAGAGTTACATGGTAGGTGTGAGACATAGCAGTCACCCACATTGCTTTACATACAGAATATACAGTAGTGGGTAAACAAATGAATAGTGAGACAAATACTAGCAGCTGTACTTACTGGTAATCAAAAGAGCCGTCCTCTTTCTGGTCAACAGGGTCCAAAGCTAGATCCTTTTTATCTCGCACTGTGGAAATGAAAATAGATGATTATTTCTGCCCTTCTGCTAATTCTCTTACTTGTGTAACGTACACACACACACACACACACACACACACACACACACACACACACGTCCAGTGTGTAAAATGTTGTAGCATCTAGCGGTGAGGTTGAAGATTGCAACCAACTGCAGAAGGTTTCAGTGTAGTATTTGTGTAGTTTAGTATTTGTCTCTGACTATTATTATTTTTGTACTTACATATTGTATATTCTCTATTGAGAGAGAGCGAGAGCGAATCAATGTGTGGCGTGGAGCATTAAAATGAAATAAGATTTAGCCATTAAAAATAAATATTCAATGTATGGGAAACACCATAGATTGCTTCCTTCGCTCGGATTGGATAAAAAATTGAATAAACAAATGAAGCGCCCAAGTAAAGTGTGTGTGTGGGAAACACTGCATGAGCCACTGGTCACAGTAGCACACCGGTATCCCTGGAAGTCAGGGGGTAAAGGCTGGATGAGCCACTGGTCACAGTAGCACACCGGTATCCCTGGAAGTCAGGGGGTAAACACTGCATGAGCCACTGGTCACAGTAGC
>JACYXH010000626.1:210000-247500 GCA_026745465.1 Lota lota | reverse complement strand
GACCCACCATGCGTAAGACAACACAACGCTCCCTAACTGTACCACCAGAGGGATGCATATTAGCCAGCATGTATTATGGGATGCAGGCACTATTGTTGCATTGTTTGAAATCTGATGTGAAGGAATGACTGAAGCACGGCTGCTGTCCCGGACAACTTCTATATATATAATATTCTGAAAATAAATACAATATCTTCAGAAACTCTTATCATGTATAGAAGCCTTGAGGCTGTCAAGGAACACCGTGGCATAGTCAGTAAATGTTTCAAAATGATGTGCCAGAGCACATCATTACACTGGCTAACAATGGCAGCCAATCAAGCCTAAAAATTATACTCTTGCGTACTTGTACGTTAAGATGTAATAAAAACAACTCTGCTTCTGAATCTACACATTCATTACATTATTATGTATGGCCAAGCGGCCCTCAAAGTGTGGCAATGTGTTTTGAAGCATCATTTTATATATATATATATATATATATATATATATATATATATAATTAAGCAAGCAAGCCGTAAGACGTATGCATGGACACACTCAAATAAGCTTCAGTCATCAAAACACAACGCAGCAACTCCAACACCAAGGTCAGCCCAACAGCCAATCACAGCAAGGCAGGCATGTCTGCATTGCAAACAAAGTGACAGGATTGGTGCGCGGTCCAGGCAACAGCAGTGAAATAATGATCCATTTATAAAAGAGTGGTACAGGAGACACCGACACAATGTGCACAAGAAACAAAACGACAGCGTCCACGGTTATGAAGAAAGAGCATGTGTAGGATATATTTAAAGAAAAGGGTTTAAAGAAATGAATGTACTTTCAAATTTAGATTTTTTCATCACTTTCTGTGTAAAGAGAAAGAGAGAGTGACAAAAACCACACTGAATGCACTGCAGGGCCTGTTGCTGATCTCAACATCACAGTGTCCTACCAAAGGACAGGGTTTTGACTTGGTCCATTCCTAGAGCACTTCAACTCTTACTTTCTCTTCTAGCTTTCCTTGCACCGCTCTACTTGTGTTCAGCCAACCAAAGCCAGCAGGTAGGAGGGCACTTTCATACTTTCCATGTTATAATGAAGTGTAAAGAATAAATATAGTATTCGTTGAAAGACGGATGTTGCTTGTGAAATTACAAACATCTAGATAAGATGCTTTGAGTAAGAACTAGATTGGTCACAGCTCTGAATAGCTTGAAATTTGTGCCTGATAATATATTCGTTTTAAATACATTTGGCTGAATTTGCTTGGTTAAAAAGGAAATGCCATTTTATAGTCTGTGACATTTTATCAGCTGTGACTCAATCAATGAAGCAGAATTGAGTTATACGAAACCTAGCCAGTTGACTATTGTAAAATAAATAAATAAATATATATATATATATATATACAAAATGTATGCTGTCAATAGTCTTTTAAATGTTTCTAATTTCCCTAGATACATGAAACATGACCTAATTCAGTTGAGCTCGTTTTTCTTAAACCAGTAAAGTCTTTTACTCCCATCAGATCTGCAACATAAGGAATCTGAACACATCTACAATAGGTTTTGGTAAAGGTGTTCAAAACAGTCTATATTCTGCTGAATTAATCTCTGTGTGTTTTCCATCAGCGTTACTCTATGAGCTCGCTTGCATAAGTCCTTCCCCCTCTGCCCGGCGTAGTCTGCAGAAAGGGTCTCAGCTGCAGGACCTAATCACTAGGCTATCATTTCAATCTATTTTATAACGCAGGGAGCATACTACTAGAAATAGATGTTTTAACTAAGTACTATTCTCTTGCACTATTGTTACTGCGTTTGGGTGCTTGTTGAATGAACCAGTCTCTCCGTGCAGGCCCACTGCTGCCCTTCTTGGTGCCTCCTGAAAAAGGGTTGTGTGGTCAGCAGGCGCTGGGTTCTTACTGTCCAGCGTGAACTCTAGCACAAACTCGCTGGTGCCGGGCGGGAAGTTGTGGCTCCAGTTGACATTAGCGTAGTTACTGTTAGGCTTCACGGTCAGATTCCAGATCTCCCGCCCCGGGGCCACTACACAGGGGGGTCAAAGGTCAGAGGGTCCAGGGGACAGAAAGGGTTCATCGATTACAGCACACACACACACACACACACACACACACACACACACACACACACACACACACACACACACACACACACACACACACACACACACACACACACACACACACACACACACACACACACCTGTATTCATCCTATACACTAGAGATGAGGTCCAGAAGGAGGACTCTGGGTATGTGAAACAATACATCATACTGCACTGAGTCTGTTTGCTGCCACCTCAACTGCATAAACACACTGCCTACATGGTGGGATCCATCACTGGTAAGCCTACATGGTGGGATCCATCACTGGTAAGCCTACATGGTGGGATCCATCACTGGTAAGCCTACATGGTGCTCTGGGATCACTTTACATCAAAGAGTACCATGGGCGGTCTACCCTGCAAGAATATAAATATCCACTCTAAAGTTCAGGGAAGGCTCTTCTGCCGTCAAGTCCCATACAATGTATAAAGTGATTTTAACCTGTAGATGGCAACAAACTCACAAACACCTGTCTATTCTGTAGGTACCTATTCATCTCAGTCTACTCAATGACCAATGAGTATAGTTTCTCATAGACTGAAACATATACTTAGGTTATATATTAATAACGTAAAAAGGACTTTCAACACATGAAACACTTTGCTTACTTCTAGCTAGGAGAGGATCATTATGTGTTGTTTTATGCTGCTTTCTTACAAACAAGATTTTTTTCTTAATGAGTTGGTATGGGTTAAATAAAGGTTAAATAAAAAAATCAATGCTGTCTATATGCTCTCAGAATGACATTTTCCTTCGCGATTTCATCATTTGGAATTCTCACTTCCTAACCACAACCCAGAGCGCCCAGCCAGCTAGGCTACAGCTAAGCTACAGCTAAGCTACAGCTAGGCTACATCTAAGCTACATCTAGGCTACAGCTAAGCTACAGCTAAGCTACATCTAGGCTACAGCTAAGCTACATCTAGGCTACAGCTAAGCTACAGCTAGGCTACAGCTAAGCTACATCTAGGCTACAGCTAGGCTACAGCTAAGCTACAGCTAAGCTACAGCTAAGCTACAGCTAGGTTGCAGCTAGGCTACAGCTAGGCTGCAGCTAGGCTGCAGCTAGGCTACAGCTAGGCTGCAGCTAGGCTACAGCTAAGCTACAGCTAGGCTACAGCTAAGCTACAGCTAGGCTACAGCTAGGCTGCAGCTAGGCTACAGCTAGGCTGCAGCTAGGCTACATCCAGGTACGCTGAGGCCCTGCCTCTCAGTCCACAGGCTGCAACCCCCAAAACATGAGCAGCCTATCGGAACGCAGCCCCACGAGTGTCCCCATTGGGTCAGGTGAAGAGAAGAACACGATCACCAAGCAGACGTGATTCGCCTAACAACCACATCCACAGCAACAGCAAAAGCATGACGACCATGCGGTCTGAGACTTTATGACCGCCATGTTGTTGTACCCAATACGTTGTGATCGGCCTGCTTGGTGGCGGCCAGCAGAGGGGTGGTGGGCGCGGGCGCCTTGGTCGTAGTGGCGGCGGTGGTGGTGGGGGTTGTAGTAGTAGTAGTAGTAGTAGTAGAAGTTGTGGTACTAATGGTGGTAGGAGCAACGGTGGTCGGAGGGAGGGGAGGAGGAGTAGGAGAGAAAGATGAAGAATCACTGTCGTCGGTTAGCTCGACTACAGCGGAGGAGGAGGAGGAGGAAGAGGAAGGGGAGGAGGAGGAGGGGAGGAGGAGGAGGAGGAGGAAGAGGAGGAGGAGGGGGAGGAGGTGGAGAGAGCATAGGGTCAGACAAAGTTCAAGGTATCTAACACAATTTGAGACACACATGCACCTACATATACACACATGCACAATTAATCTATTGACCAAAGATTAGGAAAGCTTTGATGAATGACAATTACACACACACACACACACACACACACACACACACACACACACACACACACACACACACACACACTCTACCATTTGTAACGGTGTTACAGAGAGACAGATAGATGAAGACGTGCCAGATATAAGTATTTTCTCATCTCGCTCTGAAATTCGCATGATCTCCATTTTAAATGTCTGCATCATATTAAGCCCTGAGTTTATGTGTCAGCACCACCTAGAGGTCAACTACTGATATTACAAAAGGGACACTTTCTGTGAAACGTCTGTGAAACCTGGATTATCAGTGGTAAGCATTTGTTCACGGCTAATCCAAAATACGTTTTTTTCCTTTCAATACAACTGTGTATGCTTCCTTGTACATTAGCACATTTAAGAAGTTATTTTCTTTAAATCAGCTTGGAAGCCCAGAGCAGCGCCCCCCATGCCCTCTATGCTCTAAGCAGGGGGCCACAGAGGGCCTGTGAGCCAGGAGGCGGCGGGCACTCTGTAGGGGGGTGCAGCACCAAGCAGCATGCAGAGCCTTACCTCGCAGATGCTTTCTGACCTCTGACCAGTGGCTGCAGGCAGCACATGAAATGCAGTGGCAACGTGTTTGGTTGCATGGGTTAAAATGAAGAGCGGGCGAGCAAGTGAGAGAGCAAGCCGGTCAGCCAGTTAGGAGTCAGGCAACAGATGAGGTCTCCCCCCCCCCCACCCCCCACATATCAAGACAGGCAAGATGCTAGTGCAAGCCCCACCATCGCAACGTGTGGCAGGAAGATGAAGGACGATGCCGTACTCAAGGTGCGCCATTAGGGACCAGGTGCAAAAAGGTGGGGTCAAAGTTCAAGGTAAACCCTACTATGTAGTGAAGGCAGCTGCTACTTTAGTAGCGCTGAGTTCTGCATGAGGACTTTTGTTTGCATATGTTCTGTTTGAAAACAATGCCTTTGGATAGGTGACATCACTAAAGCAGTTGAATGGGTTGGGTCAATAAGAATGGGATTGAGAGGGAATCAAATGACAGCAGTACATACCAGCGCCACAGATCATCCTAGTCTCTCTAATGGGTTATGGATTGCACATCAATACATATCCTAATCAGATGTCTGAAGAACACTTGATTGGTTCCTCCATAAGGCTTCTTAAAGCATATCAATAAATGACCAAATAAAAGTGTTGTGTCCATTGGGAAACAGGCAAGCTACCACAACACTACTGTGCAATGACAGCTGCATGGCGCACTAATGTTCCAGCTGCAGGGGCGACACCACCAGCGACTCTGGGTGGAACTGGACTGTGCTGTTGACAAGATGGACTGAAGACAAGTGAATAAACATGGAGGGGATAGAAATAAAATACTAAGCAGAGGACAAGCAGATGGACAGCCAGCCAACCCCCCCACCTCCCAAATCAGCATTACCTAGGCCTGGGGCGTCAGGGCCTGTAAAGTTCCCTGTCCAAGAAGGGAGAGAAGGAGAGAACACAGAGCACACAAGGAAGGCACACATCAAACAGAGAAGAGGCTTCCACACACTGGAGGAGAGAGAGGTTTACGGACGAGAGACACTTAGGTTAGAACAGGAAGGAAAAAAGGATGGAGAAAGGAAGAGGGGAGATCAGACGGCGGTAGAGGTGGTCTCCACTCATCCTGTAGATAGATAGTAGATATAGGGTATCTATAGTAGGTAGACGGAGCCCCCGAGATCCTGAGAGAATAACAGTGTGTCCTACACACAGGTCGATGATGTGGACGGTGTGTGTTCGTGTGTGTGTTCATGTGCGCTCCAATTATAACCAATCTAAGTAACTACGGACTGTTGATTGAAGGTAGCATTAGCATGGAAATCTTACATCACACACACACACACACACACACACACACACACACACACACACACACACACACACACACACACACACACACACACACACACACACACACACACACACACACACACACACACACACACGTGAAGATAGGTCTGTTAGGCAGTACAGAGTGAGAGCCTGAGGGGAGAGCTTCTCTGTGAACGGACGGCTTGGCTTTTGTTTGTGTCTCTTATCTCGGTGGAGGCCAAGAGGCGTCCTTCACAGTAAAAGCGTCTGGCACACAATCTGGGCCAACCTGGTTCCCATGGAATGGGCCTCATTACAGACACAAAGAGCCAGCGTCAGGAGGGAGATGTCCCGGGTCTGCTGTGCTCCACCTCCTACGTCGTCTGAGGACAGCGCCCAAACGTGGACTGAAGATGCGGGATTGAATGCCCTGCGCCCTTTTCTTCCATGTCCCCTCTCTATTCCCGGGACTGTAATCTAAGAGAGGTGGGCTTTGTGTTCACTAAATCAGACGTTACTGTGGAACAGTAAAAGATCCTCTTCTGGCAACGAGAGCCAAACTTTCTGTTCAGTTTAGGACCCTTCTTTATTTGAATTAGTATTCCTTGTTTTTGCCACTTGTGATAGGGCTGATGATGCTATTTTATTTATATTATTCATCTTTCAGTCCCCTTCTGAATGGGGGACGTAACCACATCTAGACTGACGTGTGTGTCCTTCTCTCTTCTGTACATCACAGCACTTTGGTGCTTTTACCAGTCCGACATTCAAATGTAAAAGATAAAAAACTAAACAATTCAGTGAAATATAACAACGATTTTCCTTCTAGGTCGTGAGGGGAGAGAAGGTGTCCATGACAGAGAGAGGATGGAGCCAGCAGAACACCACTGAGTGACCACAGGACTTGCCTGCTCAGCAAGAGGTTGGCCAATCACACTCCAGTAATATAAAACACTACAGCAGACTGCAGGCAGCACTCAAAAATACATGTACTGTTACTGGGGTTTTCACAAGCCTTTGTCTCTGTTGTGTCTTCGTATTAAATGGCTTTTATTGAATCAAACAAATAGAATTGACATGCCATACCTTGAAATGCTGACAACTTTCCTAAAATGTGTGTTTTGAACATTCCTTTATACTTCCTGTATCCTATCCTTCTTGTGTGTGTTTCTGTGTGTGTGTGTGTGTGTGTGTGCGTGTGTTTCTGTGCGTGTGTGTGTGTGTGTTTCTGTGCGTGTGTGCGTGTGTGTGTTTCTGTGCGTGTGTGCGTGTGTGTGTTTCTGTGCGTGTGTGTGTGTGTGTGTTTCTGTGTGTGTGTGTGTTTCTGTGCGTGTGTGTGTGTGTGTTTCTGTGTGTGTGTGTGTGTGTTTCTGTGTGTGCGTGTGTGTGTGTTTCTGTGCGTGTGCTTCTGTGCGTGTGCTTCTGTGCGTGTGTGTGTTTCTGTGCGTGCGTGTGTGTGTTTCTGTGTGTGTGTGTGTTTCTGTGCCTGTGTGTTTCTGTGCGTGTGTGTGTGTGTGTTTCTGTGTGTGTGTGTGTGTGTTTCTGTGTGTGCGTGTGTGTGTGTTTCTGTGCGTGTGCTTCTGTGCGTGTGTGTGTTTCTGTGCGTGCGTGTGTGTGTTTCTGTGTGTGTGTGTGTTTCTGTGCGTGTGCGTGTTTCTGTGTGTGTGTGTGTTCCTGTGTGTGTGTGTTTCTGTGCGTGTGTGTGTGTTTCTGTGCGTGTGGGTGTGTGTTTCTGTGTGTGTGTGTGTGTTTCTGTGCGTGTGCGTGTGTGTTTCTGTGTGTGTGTGTGTGTGTGTGTGTGTTTCTGTGCATGTGTGTTGTTGTGCGTGTGTGTGTGTGTGTTTCTGTGCGTGTGTGTTGCTGTGTGTGTGTGTGTGTTTCTGTGTGTGTGCTCACCCTCGTTGGCGGAGTGGGGGAAGTCCT
This sequence comes from Lota lota, assembly GCA_026745465.1. NCBI lineage: Eukaryota > Metazoa > Chordata > Actinopteri > Gadiformes > Lotidae > Lota > Lota lota. The sequence goes on along the minus strand of JACYXH010000626.1, from coordinate 239,804 downwards.
CAGAGAAGGCCTCCCCAGCGCCCACCTGGGTGAGGGCGGACAGGAAGAACTTGTAGCGCGTGGAGCGGTCGGCCAGACGCATGGTGTGCTGCGTCACGTTGGGGGGGAAGGTGTCGAGGCGCGCTCGCCCCAGCCTGGAGCCGTTCACTGAACACGGGACACACAGGGGTCAGGGGTCAGATGAGGTCCGACTCAGATTCAGGTGACTGGATGGAACAGCTCAGAGATGTGCTCATCCAATAGCATCCATCCACCTGTTTGGTACTTGAGCTGGTAGCCAATCAGGACGCCGTTGGGCTCCAGAGGCTTGTCCCACTGCAGCTGGATGGTGTCTGAAGTTTTCTGGACGATCTTGAAGTACCTTGGGGCATCCGGCACTATGTCAACACACACACACACACACACACACACACACACACACACACACACACACACACACACACACACACACACACACACACACACACACACACACACACACACACACACACACACACACACACACACACTAAATAAATAGGGTAAAGCCTAGTGACCAAACTTAAATGATTGTTGGACAAGTACGACATCTAACTTTAACCCTACTCACCCCTCCCCCTCCTCTTCCCCCTTCCTCCTTCTCCTCCCCCCTCCTCCTCTTCCCCCCTCCTCCTAGTCTCCTCCCCTTCCTCCTCCTCCTCCTCCTCTTCCCCCCTCCCCCTCGTCGTCTCCTCCTCCTCCTCCTCCTCTTCTTCTTATTCTTCCCCCTTCCCCCTCCTCCTCCTCCTCCCCCTCCTCGTTGTCGTCTCCTCCTCCTCCTCCTCCTCCCCCTCCTCCTCCTCCTCCTCCTCCTCCTCTTCCCCCCTCCTCCTCCTCCTCCTCCTCTTCTTCCCCCCTCCTCCTCCTCCTCTTCCCCCCTCCTCCTCCCCCTCATCCCCCTCCCCCTCCTCGTTGTCTCCTCCCCCTCCTCGTCGTCGTCTCCCCCTCCTCCTCCTCCCCCCTCCCCCTCATCCCCCTCCTCTCCTCCCCCTCCTCGTCGTCGTCTCCCCCTCCTCCTCCCCCCTCCCCCTCATCCCCCTCCTCGTCGTCGTCGTCTCCTCCTCCTCCTCCTCCTCCTCCTCCTCCTCCTCCTACCAGCGGGGGGCGGTGTGGCGCTCACCTCCCTCTTTGGTGCGGACCTCCTCTGTGTTGCTGGGCGGCCCTTCATACCCTCTGTTGGCCACCACCAGCAGCATCCTGTAGTGGGAGTAGGGCACCAGTCCCCCCAGTACGGCGCTGGGCCGCTGGGCGACGCTGTAGAAGCCCCTGGTCATCTTCTCCTGGGACACGTGGAGGCCCTTCAGCAGGCTGGCCTCGCGCCAGTAGTACAGCTGAGGTCAGGGGAGGTCAGGGGTCAGGGGTCAGATAGAAAATGAAAGGATACATGGGAGGGGCGATGAATCCCGATTCAGAAACCGTTTTATTGGCTGGTGAATGTGTGTCTCTATGGTCTAGGAATGTGTTGTGTGTCCATTTGGATGGGAGTTAAACCGGTTACTTTCACTGCTGCTTTTCACTCCTTTCACTGCTATAAAACACATCTCTATACTGTTCTCTATTAAACGTTTTATTCTGGTCAATAAATACATTATTTGAGTAAATTCCTGGAATCGCATTGTGGACTAGATGACACAGCATTTACACAAATGCCTTACTAAGCTAGTAAGCAAGAATGTATTTATGGTTGTGTGAGTGTTTGCGTGTGTGCATGTGTAAGCCTGTAACTGTGTGTGTGTGTGTGTGTGTGTGTGTGTGTGTGTGTGTGTGTGTGTGTGTGTGTGTGTGTGTGTGTGTGTGTGTGTGTGTGTGTGTGTGTGTGTGTGTGTGTGTGTGTGTGTGTGTAACTGTGTGTGAGCCTGAAAGTGTGTGTGTTACCCTGTACTCCTTGAACTCTCCCAGGACCGAGCTGGGGTCCACGGGGGTCCAGTGGATGGTGACCGAGGTGCTGTCGACGTTTGACACGCGCAGGTCTGTGGGGGGGTCGGTGGGCTCTGAAGGGACATTGCAGGGTTAGTATATTAGTATACGTCTTTGCTGGTAAAAGTCTCTTTTTCTTTCCCTTTCTTGCTGCCTTTGTTTCTTTTTCTTTGGTTCTCTTTGTCTTTCCCTTCCTTTCCCACTCTGGTATTCCTGGGACAGCACCAACTCACTGTCCTCTCCGGAGTATCCCGTGGCGACGTTGGACTCGGGCCCGGCGCCGAAGTCGTTGAGCGCCTGGATCTTGATCTGGTAGGGAACGTAGGTCTCGGTGTGGTGCACCACGTGCTTGGAGCCCGCCGTGGTCACGTTGCTCCAGTCCTCGGCCGCGTCCTTCCTCCTCCACCACAGCCTGTAGCGCAGGTTGGGGCCGTTCTGCTCCACGTTCAGCAGAGGCTGAAGCAGAGAGGACAACACAGGCTCACGTCTTCCTACAGTCCTGTCCACCCTTCTGTCTACCCCATTGTTTCATTTCATTTACAGTCAAAAGTATCCAACCTCATGAACTCCACTCTCGACTTCTTTATTGGACATTGCATTTTGGAATGGGTTCAGGACAAACCTCTTTAAGGCTAAGACAGGTTCAGGACAAACCTCTTTAAGGCTAAGACAGTTTCAGGACAAACCTCTTTAAGGCTAAGACAGGTTCAGGACAAACCTCTTTAAGGCTAAGACAGTTTCAGGACAAACCTCTTTAAGGCTAAGACAGTTTCAGGACAAACCTCTTTAAGGCTAAGACAGTTTCAGGACAAACCTCTTTAAGGCTAAGACAGGTTCAGGACAAACCTCTTTAAGGCTAAGACAGGTTCAGGACAAACCTCTTTAAGGCTAAGACAGTTTCAGGACAAACCTCTTTAAGGCTAAGACAGGTTCAGGACAAACCTCTTTAAGGCTAAGACAGGTTCAGGACAAACCTCTTTAAGGCTAGGACAGGTTCAGGACAAACCTCTTTAAGGCTAAGACAGTTAGGTCAGGTCCCCACATCCTACCGAAAGCACTACAAAAACCTATCAGAGTAGCAGATATCCTGCACGGAGTGAGCCGAGATATCAAACACTGATCATATAATATCATAAATAAAGGAAGGAGGGCTCAGAACAGCAGAGCTCTAGATTATATGTTGCTCGGCAAAACATTCAACAAGAATATGGATTCAGGACATCTGTTTGATGATTTTCTATTCAATCCCCTCAGTATGTTTTTCAAAGAAGTACTTTGTGTGAATATTGATGAATATGAATAACCTCCCTGGCGATCTCCACCTTGTTCTCAGTACACATCATCCCAACCTCCAAGTTCATCTCAGTATACAGCATGTCTCACCTCCCAGTTAATCTCCATCATCTCAGCATACAGCATGTCTCACCTCCCAGTTCATCTCCATCATCTCAGCATACAGCATGTCTCACCTCCCAGTTCATCTCCATCATCTCAGTACACATCATCCCAACCTCCCAGTTCATCTCCATCATCTGAGTACACATCATCCCAACTTCCCAGTTCATCTCAGTATACAGCATGTCTCACCTCCCAGTTCATCTCCATCATCTCAGTATACAGCACGTCTCACCTACCAGTTCATCTCCATCATCTCAGAATACAGCATGTCTCACCTCCCAGTTCATCTTCATGTTATGTCAGTATACAGCATGTCTCACCTCCCAGTTCATCTTCATGTTATGTCAGTATACAGCATGTCTCACCTCCCAGTTCATCTTCATGTTATCTCAGTATACAGCATGTCTCACCTCCCAGTTCATCTCCATCATCTGAGTATACAGCATGTCTCACCTCCCAGTTCATCTCCATCATCTCAGTATACAGCATGTCTCACCTCCCAGTTCATCTCCATCATCTCAGTATACAGCATGTCTCACCTCCCAGTTCATCTCCATCATCTCAGTATACAGCATGTCTCACCTCCCAGTTCATCTCAGTATACAGCATGTCTCACCTCCCAGTTAATCTCCAATATCTCAGTATACAGCATGTCTCACCTCCCAGTTCATCTTCATCATCTCAGTATACAGCATGTCTCACCTCCCAGTTCATCTCCATCATCTCAGTATACAGCATGTCTCACCTCCCTGTTCATCTGCATGTTATCTCAGTATACAGCATGTCTCACCTCCCAGTTCATCTCCATCATCTCAGTATACAGCATGTCTCACCTCCCAGTTCATCTTCATGTTATCTCAGTCTACAGCATGTCTCACCTCCCAGTTCATCTTCATGTTATCTCAGTATACAGCATGTCTCACCTCCCAGTTAATCTCCATCATCTCAGTATACAGCATGTCTCACCTCCCAGTTCATCTCCGTATACAGCATGTCTCACCTCCCAGTTCATCTCCATCATCTCAGTATACAGCATGTCTCACCTCCCAGTTCATCTCCATCATCTCAGTATACAGCATGTCTCACCTCCCAGTTCATCTCCATCATCTCAGTATACAGCATGTCTCACCTCCCAATTCATCTGCATGTTATCTCAGTCTACAGCATGTCTCACCTCCCAGTTCATCTTCATGTTATCTCAGTATACAGCATGTCTCACCTCCCAGTTCATCTCCATCATCTCAGTCTACAGCATGTCTCACCTCCCAGCTGATCTCCATGTTGTTCTTCTTGGTGCCCCACCCTCGCAGGCCGCTGGGGATCACATCGGGTGCTGGGAAACACGGTGACACCCACATTACTCTCTGGAGCTCTCCTGGAGAGCTGCACTCAGCAGTCACCATGAAGACGTCTGATGCTAAATGGTTCAGAGTATTGTCTCTCCATCTCACCCGCTCCGCTGGTCTTGTAGCGGGGCGAGGGGCGGCTGGGCCTGCTCTGGCCCACCGAGTTGATGGCGATGACCCGGAACTGGTAGTTGATGAAGGGGGAGAGCTGCAGGATGACCGAGTTCAGGTCCCCTGGGTAGCTGGTCAGGTTCTGCCACGTGCCCGGCTCCCAGTGATCCTCCTCATACTGCACCAGGAACTCTGGAGGGAGAGAGAGAGAGAGAGAGAGAGAGAGACAGACAGAGACAGAGACAGACAGACAGACAGACAGACAGACAGACAGACAGACAGACAGACAGACAGAAAGGGGTGAGGGAGGGAGAGAGAGAGAGAAAACATTAACTTTAGAATAATATAACATGTGCATTTGTGCGGAGATGCGCGTGTGTGTCTATGTTTTAGTGTGATTGCGGTGTGTACTGACGTGTGATGGCTCTGTTGTGGTCGTTTCCAGGGATCCAGGTCAGACGAACACTGCGTACAGCCAGGTCAGACAGGTCCAAGTCCATCGGGGGGTCCGGGCGGTCTGGGGAGAGCACGACAACGAGGCCTTAGAGGGGTTACACACACACACACTTATGCGCGCACACTAAAATACACACGGATGAATGCACGCTTACACACACACACACACACACACAACCACATACAAACATGCACAATTACACACACACATATGCAAACACACAAACAAACACACAATGTATACGATGTATTGAAAGAGGGTAGAAAATGAGGAACCAATGTGGAAGGAAAAACGGATAATAAAAGGAGAGAAAGACAAAATCAAGTGATAATATCAGGCAGCATGTCCACAGAACAAGACTCTCATGGGCAGAAAGTAAAGTGGATGGGCAGGCATTACGAGGTTTAACCAATTACACAGTTTAACCAATTTGGACCTAAAGCTTAACATTTCCAATTTCTATCTTCACGCCTGCACTTTACAAAACCTAACCTAATGCACATTCAGTACCACCTCAAACGTTGGTCAAAGTAACTACAACCTGAACAAAACATGTCCCTTCCACCCATCCAGGGCTTATTCTAGCTGTCCAGAGGCTAGACTCTGCATGAGGAGACCATAGACCCTTTTCCCAGCAGTTTCATCGCAGGACAAACACAGGTGTAGCTCATGATTCTGGGGCTGTTCTACCAGGGCAGGCGGAGCAGACTAGAGTCTTCACTAGTTTAGTCACAATCCAGTCCTTGGTACATGAAAGGATTGGTGTTATAGCCACACCTGTGTCGGTCTGACGATGACAACTTGGTGAAAAGGGTCTACTGAAATAATGAAGGATAAGAAAGATTGAAACACAAACTCCAAACAACGAAAGAAAGATCAAAGTGACAAGTAACAAAAGATCAAACCAACAGAAGAACTCATAAAAGGAAAGCAAGAAATGGTCAATGAAGCATCCACAAGTTTTCATTTGAAGCAGAGCCCTGTTTGTTACCTGGGGGCAAGGCACTAGATACTGAGGGGTTGAAGGAGACTTCCTCTGTGAGGCAGGGGAGAGGGCGGGGCAAAGGTTAAAGATCACACGTTAGTCTACCAGCCAATCAGCAAGGTTGAATCTAGTTTAGATTGGATAATAGTTCACACCTTGTAATCAATCATGCTAGTGAATGGCACATTGGTTTGAATACTGCGGCATAGTACTACAATTTTGTACTTCATGCAAACTACTTTTATTAGTACTATTACTACTACTGTTATACTCTAGGTGAAGCTAGGGTAGCAGCATTTAGGCAGAGTGAAAAGGTACAGTTTTTAAAATCATTAGAGAATACAAACGATTAGTTTGGTTTCACTAGCGGGACGTTTGAGGTGTTATCAGTCCAAACGTTATTTTCCCAGAGGATGGATGCGGAGCAGTGATTTGCTCGAATGGAGGAGCAAAATATTCTACATCCAGGGACACACATGTCTATGGCTGTAGTTGTGTGTAATTGTGTGGGTGTGTGCTTGTTGGTATGCATGTGTGTGAGATGCCACAACGTCGTGTTTAGTTCTCCTGGTTGAGGGAAATAAAGAAATGATCAACAGGTCTTTACCTTGAACTATAAACCAAACCATAGAGCCATTTTAAACAGATCCATTTCTGATCTTCGACCTAGCATAACTTACGTTATGTGTGATTATATGAACCCCTGGAAATAGGGGATATAAACCCCTAAAGAGAGGGTCTATGTAACTGAAGGGACGGTAGATATGTGGTGCGAGTCCCTTCACATGTCTCCACCATGTCATGAACAAAGTGCATGCTGGGAAGATGGCACTACGAGGAGACGAGTACGAGTGAGGTCACCTAGCACGGTGAGGCGCGCTGACGAGACGTCCTGGTCGATCTCCGACTGAGCTGTGCACGTGTACACGCCCTGGTCGCCCTCGTTGACGTTGGGGATGGACAGGGACTCCTCGTCCTTCCTCAGCCTGGGACAGAGGACAGGCTGCTGTTACAAACACAGAGGGGTGGCTTCACAACGCCGTGAGGGCCAGTGGAGGGCCACCCTACGTACCTCCACCCCAGGGACAGAGGGTTGTCGTCCTTCAGCCAGGACACGGTGACCGGCAGGGTGGGGTCCGACTTGACCTTGCAGTCGAAGCGTGCCGTGGAGCCTCTGACGGCTGATTGGTGTTCCAGCCCCCGCACAATGCGTGTTGGTTCTGGTGTGTGTGCGTAGGAAGGTGGTTCAGTCAAAAACACACTCTGAATAGTCGCTTATTCACAACGAGAGACAGTAACACAACGGGATTTTAGTTTGTCTACAAACACAGATCATTTGGGCGCTGTGAGTATTAGGCTTCCTGTGATGTGCCGCTGACAGGTTACCACGACGACTACCCAGTCAGAAGTAGATGATATTAAATACAAAATAAGAATAGCACAGTGTTGAAAATAGTGCAGAATGATCTGTGTGTTTGTAGACAAACTCTAATCTTGTCGTGATGTCGTTTTGAATAAGCAACTATTCGGAACACATTGGAAATCTTTGGAAAGTAATTAAACGTGTATTCCCCTCACATAAAAAGGAGCTAGGATACTGTAACTCTGCAAGTCAATGGGAGCGGCTAACGGAAAGCTAATCCCAGGGAACTCCCCTTCTGGACACACAATGATGACTGAGAATAACTGCATGGACGACTCATCTGGGTGAGACAGGCATACGCCAATTTACTGACATCTCGGCGTATCCCTTTCAAATCCTCTTTCCCACATGTTGGCCTTTGGCGTGATGTCAAGAGGGGTGCTGTTGTTGTGTTTTCTGACCTTTCACCTCCAGGATGACCTGGTTTTCCACAGTGCCCATGATGTTGCTGGCGACGCAGGTGTATGTGCCCTCGTCCTCCGTCCTGGCTCGCTTGATCTCCAGGGTCCCGTTGATGTACACTCGGTAGTGGCCCCCGTCCAGCCCGCTGCCCTGGCCATTCTTAAACCTGGCCCATCATCACACCAACAAAGAGGACCATGAGAGAGGACCATGAGAGAGGACCGTTCTTAAACCTGGCCCATCATCACAACAAAGAGGACCATGAGAGAGGACCATGAGAGAGGACCGTTCTTAAACCTAGCCCATGAGAGATGACCAGTGCATGCTTTTCACAGACATGAGGGAACAATTATTATTCGTAAAACAAACTCTAAATTTGTATCTGGCTTTTCTGATTCTGTTTAAATAAATGCATTTCACATTTCTTTGAAGAACACTGACCTACTATGATTGGCTACTGTACTGTAAAAACAGGCATTTGATTAAAAAAATCCAGAAGGACGTCTTTAACTACAGGGAAGGCTTTCCTGTCGCATTAGAGCGCCGTGTGAGAGCAGTGGGAGAGCAGTGGGAGAGCAGTGGGAGAGCAGTGGGAGAGCAGTGGGAGAGCAGTGGGAGAGCAGTGAGAGAGCAGTGGGAGAGCAGTGGGAGAGCAGTGGGAGACCAGTGAGAGAGCAGTGGGAGACCAGTGGGAGACCAGTGCTCACCAGCGCAGATCAGGCAGAGGTGAGCCGAAGAAGGGGCAGTCCAGGAATGTTCGGTTGTTCTCGATGACTTTGATCAGCTGGTTCCTGGGACCCAGTATCCTGGGTGCCATGTCTACAAATACAAATCAACAAAACAGATGAGGCTTTTGTTGGCTCCACATTGATTAACCTGGTGAGTGATGTCATAATGCCTACCGTTTCAGTCGATTCTCTGTGAGAATTCAAATGGGCTAAGTATTTGTTGCGTGCTTTCCAAAAAACTGTTTGGCTTCCTGTCTCTTTTTGTTTGTAGTTCTGATGGAGCTGTTCTTTTGTGTTGAGCTCAAATTCAGAATGAGACCATATGTTCTATGAGTATGAGGCCCATCACCTTGTCCGAAGTGTGAGTCCAATGCCAAACACAGGCTCTGGTCACTTCAAAGTCACTGTGTTGTCAGTAATGGTGCTCAGTCTGGCCCTGTCATGACTTTTCTGTATGCACGGGTCAGGCCCCTGAGCAACGTACACACACACACACACACACACACACACACACACACACACACACACACACACACACACACACACACACACACACACACACACACACACACACACACACACACACACACACACACACACTCATACACACACACACTCATACACACACACACATACACACACACCCACCCACACACACACACACACATACACACACACACACCCAACCATACACACACACACACACACCCATACACACACACACACCCACACACACACCCACCCATACACACACACACACACCCACCCATACACACACACACAGACACACCCACACACCCCCACACCCACCCACCCACCCACCCAGGACGCTGACGAAGGCGTTGGCCAGCAGGTAGCCGTGCTGGTTGGAGGCGTTGCACTGGTACACAGCACTGCTGCCGATCTGCACCGAGCGGAAGAGGATGGTGTCCCCCATCATCTCACGGCTGGGGTTGGGCAAAGAACCTGGGTGGGGGGGTCAAATAGGGAGTCAGAAAACTATTTAGGAGAATCCAATAGCAAAAACCTTAGGTCATCTTTATTACTATTATATTAATAAAAGGCTCTCTGTACAGGTGAGTTTTAAAAGTAAAAGACCCAGACTCTGCCATATGAACAGGAGTAGGAAGACTAGTCTGGACTGATATAAAGACACAGTGTCCTATGGTTACTAGTCTGGACTGATATAAAGACACAGTGTCCTATGGTTACTAGTCTGGACTGATATAAAGACACAGTGTCCTATGGTTAATAGTCTGGATTGATATAAAGACACAGTGTCCTATGGTTACTAGTCTGGACTGATATAAAGACACAGTGTCCTATGGTTACTAGTCTGGACTGATATAAAGACACAGTGTCCTATGGTTACTAGTCTGGACTGAGGATCATATAAAGACACAGTCTCCTATGGTTACTAGTGTGGACTGATATAAAGACACAGTGGCCTATGGTTACTAGTCTGGACTGATATAAAGACACAGTGTCCTATGGTTACTAGTCTGGACTGATATAAAGACACAGTGTCTTATGGTTACTAGTCTGGACTGATATAAAGATAGTGTCCTATGGTTACTAGTCTGGACTGATATAAAGATAGTGTCCTATGGTTACTAGTCTGGACTGATATAAAGACACAGTGTCCTATGGTTACTAGTCTGGACTGATATAAAGACACAGTGTCCTATGGTTACTAGTCTGGACTGATATAAAGACACAGTGTCCTATGGTTACTAGTCTGGACTGATATAAAGACACAGTGTCCTATGGTTACTAGTCTGGACTGATATAAAGACACAGTGTCCTATGGTTACTAGTCTGGACTGATATAAAGACACAGTGTCCTATGGTTACTAGTCTGGACTGATATAAAGACACAGTGTCCTATGGTTACTAGTCTGGACTGATATAAAGACACAGTGTCCTATGGTTACTAGTCTGGACTGAGGATCATATAAAGACACACTCTCCTATGGTTACTAGTCTGGACTGATATAAAGACACAGTGTCCTATGGTTACTAGTCTGGACTGATATAAAGACACAGTGTCCTATGGTTACTAGTCTGGACTGATATAAAGACACAGTGTCCTATGGTTACTAGTCTGGACTGATATAAAGACACAGTGTCCTATGGTTACTAGTCTGGACTGATAAAAAGACACAGTGTCCTATGGTTACTAGTCTGGACTGATATAAAGACACAGTGTCCTATGGTTACTAGTCTGGACTGATATAAAGACACAGTGTCCTATGGTTACTAGTCTGGACTGAGGATCATAAAGACACAGTGCCCTATGGTTACTAGTCTGGACTGAGGATCATATAAAGACAGTGTCCTATGGTTACTAGTCTGGACTAAGGGACAGATCATATAAAAGACACAGTGTCCTACGGTTGAGTTTGGCTCCATCCTACACATTTACAGAGCATAGACTCAAAGGGTAACACTATGATTGCTAATGGAAACGCCCAGAATTGATTTCAACAAGCCAAAAAGAAACATCCACTCCAATGCTTCATCTGAGGTGGTGCTGTCCATGAGATTTGACTTGAGTGTTGGTTAGCCCTTAACTAGAAACTCAATTATTAACCTGTTGGGTTAATAGTTCCACATTTGAGGTTGAATAAGTGCCGTCTTAGCCATTCATTTGGGGTTGAGGATAAACAGTGTGTACAGCGACATACTCTCCACAGGCTCTCCGTTGACCAGCCACTGGATGTGAGGCCTGGGGTTCCCACTGGCCCGGCAGACCAAGCGGCCGTTCTCGTCCGGCGCCAACACCAGATTGGTGGGCTTGTCCAGCCAATAGGGGGCCCCTAGAGGAGAGACACGGTATTAAAAAGGATTCACACAACACTGGCCCGTTGGCCCACTGGCCCACTAGCCCTTCATCCCACTAGCCCTTCATCCCACTGGCCCTTCATCCCACTAGCCCTTCATCCCACTGGCCCTTCATCCCTCAGGCCCACTCCCACACCCCTCAGACCCACTCCCACACCCCTCAGGCCCACTGGCCCACTCCCACACACCCCAGGCCCACTGGCCCACTCCCACACCCCTCAGGCCCACTCCCACACCCCTCAGGCCCACTCCCACACCCCTCAGGCCCACTCCTACACCCCTCAGGCCCACTCCCACACCCCTCAGGCCCACTCCCACACCCCTCAGGCCCACTCCCACACCCCTCAGGCCCACTCCCACACCCCTCAGGCCCACTCCCACACCCCTCAGGCCCACTCCCACACCCCTCAGGCCCACTCCCACACCCCTCAGGCCCACTCCCACACCCCTCAGGCCCACACCCCTCAGGCCCACTCCCACACCCCTCAGGCCCACTCCCACACCCCTCAGGCCCACTCCCACACCCCTCAGGCCCACACCCACACCCCTCAGGCCCACTCCCACACCCCTCAGGCCCACTCCCACACCCCTCAGGCCCACTCCCACACCCCTCAGGCCCACTCCCACACCCCTCAGGCCCACTCCCACACCCCTCAGGCCCACTCCCCTCAGGCCCACACCCCTCAGGCCCATTTAGTTCAGACGGACACATTGTGCACGCGGTCCTCACCTTTGACCTGCACGTGGATGTTGTGGCGGATGCTGCCCAGGTGGTTGTTGGCCAAGCACACGTAGTCGCCGGCGTCCTCCTCCGACACGCTGGCGATCTTCAGCGTCTTGTTGTGGTTCTCATACTTGACCTTGGCCGGCAGGTCGCCCCCCTTCTTGAACCACTTGATGCTGGGGGTGGGGCTGCAGGAGAGCGAGCCAGGTGTTAGATCCTCAGTGTTACAGTCATTTGTTTCCTTCTCTCTCTCTTTCTATGATATGCTGTTGTGGCAACCAAATTTCCACTTTCGGGATTGATAAAGTATTTACTCACTTACTTCCTTTACTTTCTTATTAATACTAACGGTATATCAAAAGAAAAAACGGACTACAATGTGTATGTGGTGTGTGCGTGTATATGTGTGTGTATATATATGTGTGTGCGTGTGTATATATATATGTGTGTGTATGTGTGCCTTACAGTCCAGCAGCGATGCACTCCAGCAGAAGCTGTTGTCCTCTCAGCACCATCTTGGAGCTTTCGCTTCCAGACGGAGAGAGGAAGGTCGGCATGGACTCTGGAACCCTACGACCTGGGAGCGAGCACACACACACACACACAGACACACACACACACACACACACACACACACTTAGCCTCTTCCATAAGCACCAGAGATGTGACATTAAGATAAAACAGCGTGTATCTTAAAGGTTTGCAGACGAGGGACAGATATTAGTGATGAGAGACGGCAGGATTCAGTCTAGATGCTTTTTCTGTTAAAGCAGCAGCTGGAGTGAGTCATTTTTAATCCTCCCCTCGGTCCGATGAAGAGATGAGCATCATGTATAGTAAAGGTCTAACGCTCCAGCTTTCCCCGCCAAGGCCTTCAGCATCGGGAGACTTGGCTGGCTATCAGATCACAGACGGCTCCCCAGCGCACGCTGGAACGGTTCCAGAACCTTCTCATGCTTTCAGAGAGGATTTAAGGCTGTTTAAGTGTTGTTTTGTATAATTCTGTGTGTGAGTGGGGGGGGGCATTATCTCCTGGTGATAACCCACTTGTGGACCTCTGGTGCCATGCCAACACAGAACACTGGGTCAGCAAGACAGGATTGCTGTCAACATATAAGCTCTATAAGCTTCATAATAATATTAGTATTAAGCTCTATAAGCTTCATAATAATATTAGCACTAAGCTCTATAAGCTTCATAATAATATTAGCATTAAGCTCTATAAGCTTCATAATATTAGTATTAAGCTCTATAAGCTTCATAATAATATTAGCACTAAGCTCTATAAGCTTCATAATAATATTAGCATTAAGCTCTATAAGCGTCATAATAATATTAGCATTAAGCTCTATAAGCTTCATAATAATATTAGCATTAAGCTCTATAAGCTTCATAATAATATTAGCACTAAGCTCTATAAGCTTCATAATAATATTAGCATTAAGCTCTATAAGCTTCATAATAATATTAGTATTAAGCTCTATAAGCGTCATAATAATATTAGCATTAAGCTCTATAAGCTTCATAATAATATTAGTACTACGCTCTATAAGCTTCATAATAATATTAGCATTAAGCTCTATAAGCTTCATAATAATATTAGCATTAAGCTCTATAAGCTTCATAATAATATTAGTACTAAGCTCTATAAGCTTCATAATAATATTAGTACTAAGCTCTATAAGCTTCATAATAATATTAGCATTAAGCTCTATAAGCTTCATAATAATATTAGTATTAAGCTCTATAAGCTTCATAATAATATTAGCACTAAGCTCTATAAGCTTCATAATAATATTAGCATTAAGCTCTATAAGCTTCATAATAATATTAGTATTAAGCTCTATAAGCGTCATAATAATATTAGCATTAAGCTCTATAAGCTTCATAATAATATTAGTACTAAGCTCTATAAGCTTCATAATAATATTAGCATTAAGCTCTATAAGCTTCATAATAATATTAGCATTAAGCTCTATAAGCTTCATAATAATATTAGCATTAAGCTCTATAAGCTTCATAATAATATTAGTACTAAGCTCTATAAGCTTCATAATAATATTAGTACTAAGCTCTATAAGCTTCATAATAATATTAGCATTAAGCTCTATAAGCTTCATAATAATATTAGCATTAAGCTCTATAAGCTTCATAATAATATTAGTACTAAGCTCTATAAGCTTCATAATAATATTAGTACTAAGCTCTATAAGCTTCATAATAATATTAGCATTAAGCTCTATAAGCTTCATAATAATATTAGCATTAAGCTCTATAAGCTTCATAATAATATTAGTACTAAGCTCTATAAGCTTCATAATAATATTAGTATTTACCGGTCCGTTTCATTGAATTGCTCACTCTTAAGTAAAGACAATGTAAAGCTAATTCGGGTTCAGTTCACTATCTGATAATGAAATCAGAGTCATAACGGAGCGATCGTTGATGTTGGGAGCTACACCGTTGTGTTTACACTGCCAAGAGACTTGAAACCAGCCCACGTAAGATTCAGGCAGCAGATAATGCTTTGTTACGTTTTTAAACTGTCTCTTGAACTCTCCTTTGATGGGTAAGATCAACATCCCAACATGGTGTAACAGCAAAAAGCCTTGTAAGAAGGAGCCCAGGGTTAGTCTGACGCTGGTCTTCCTTTGTGATGCACATCTACTCGGGACTCAAGCATCTGTTAGTGCAGAACCAGACAGTAGGGGGCGCCAAGGGCCCAATGTCAGGGACATCCTGAGCAACAGCAGAGAAGAAGAAGGGGGTCGGGAGGGCCCGCTGCCAGGGGACATTATGTATGCCGTTGGCTCGGACGGTAGCCACGGCAACACAGCCCGCATCCTGGAAACCTGTGGCCATGGCAACGAACACACATAGCCAAATGCTGATCTTTTGTTAGCATCATAAGGAAAAAGACAGATGGACTTAAATGTACATTCAGGAGATGCGCATTTATGTGAATTTGAAGATAGGAGGGAAATTAGAGAGAGATCTGTGTGTGTGTGTGTGTGTGTGTGTGTGTGTGTGTGTGTGTGTGTGTGTGTGTGTGTGTGTGTGTGTGTGTGTGTGTGAGTCCCACACATGATGGCAGCTGTCACAACCATACTGCAACTCTCCCTCAGCGCCACACACACACACACACACACACACACACACACACACACACACACACACACACACACACACACACACACACACACACACACACACACACACACACACACACACACACACACACACACACACACACACACACACACACATACACACACACACACACACCAGAGGGTTATCATGAAGCCAATTAAATACTCTCGGATGTACAGCTCTCCCCATGCTGGCCCCATTAATGCAGCGTGAATATTCATGTGTTATTATTGTTTACCATGGATACGCTGCCAGCAGCATCTCTCTGCATGGTTCCACCAGAGGACAGAGCGCTCTGTCCCTATAAGCACTCTCCTCACCCCCACTTTAGGTGCCAATCCCCTGTACTCAGGTTCCCCTGGGCCCCTGCGCCCCGGAACATATGCTGCCACTTCCACTGCACATCCCCTGGAGCCATGTGCTCATCAAGCCCATGAATCTGAACCATGTCCAATACCCTCTATGAGCAATGCCCATCATTCTCCTTCTGTGTGTGTGTCAGTGTGTGTGTGTAGGGGGGGTAGAGAGGGTATTGGCTGTTCATTTGACGATGATTCAATTGTCAGATTACCAGTGAATCAAATGGCTTTGGTCTTGACAACGTCATCAAGCCTGGTTGTATATAAGGCATCATGTAGACTGAGCATGGACATCCTCCTTTTAACCCCTCTGCCTCTTTCCCATGAACATCTCACACTACTTTTGACAGATCTGGGACATTACACGTGTGCCCGCACACACACACACACACACACACACACACACACACACACACACACACACACACACACACACACACACACACACACACACACACACACACACACACACACACACACACACACACACACACACACACGTTTGGTTGCTATAATTTGCTCAACTAACCTTTAGTTCCAGATCTAATTTGCAGAACTGGCCTAAAGGCACATAAAATAATTGTCACGTTTTTTTTCTTACACAAAAGACTTAGACTAAGTTTAGCTTAAATCAAACTCTTAATTCTATGAGGAAGAAGGGTTTGACTTCTACTATCAAAACGACACAATAACCTCACTGTGTCACTATGCCTGGGCTAGTTCAATGTCTACTGTCTGTTGTGTTTCACGTTCATCTGAAATACACATTGGTTAGGGTTAGCCGAATCCCTAGGACACTAGGAAGCGAGGGTGATACTTTAAAGACAGTACACAGTGTTGGTTAATTGCAGTTATTCTAAGATTCTACGACACACTTGTGAGTTGACATCCGGTCCCATAGACATTTTGGGCGTAGGGTGTTAGCTTGGCAACAGGACAGACGGACAGGAAGCGAAAGCCGTCCAGACAGGAAGTGACTCACCACCATACGGGTCAGTGGAGTTGTATGAGGAAGTGTCATTATATGGCTCCGCTGAAAGCACAGGTGATATACACAGTGGGGGTCATTTCACCACCCCTTTGTAAATCTGACCCCTCATCACAAACACCGAAGCACACAGGCCCACACAATGTCCATGGAGGGCTGCCCAGAAACATCCTTCTACATGAAGGCGTTCTGGTCAAATCTGTTTGGCCTTTCTTCAGCACCTCTGTGTCATGTCAACACGTGGCCTCTAGATGGGGTAATATCATATTTCATATGGATGGAAAATAGCTGTTGAGAGAATGGGAACAAAGGAGGAAGATCACGTGATTTCTCCGGGAATAGACCAAAGGGGTTTCCATTGCTCTTCGTATGCAGAATGTAGTGGTTGTATGCAGTTTCCACGAATAAAGATCACACAATATTTCCTTCACATAATTCCTTAAAAATAATAACCATGTGAAAACAATGTGTTTAAAGAGTTAAATATTCAATTGACAATATCTCTCAAACCAACATGTGTTTTTGGAGGCATTTGATCATGAAACCAGTGGAACACAAGTTCCCCAGTTGGGTTAAATACCAGTATAACCCAGTTGGGTTATATACCAGTATAACCCAGTTGGGTTACCAACTGGGTACCATAAGTACATACCAACCACTAAGTATGTCTTTAGAGTTGAATACAAAAAAAACGAATACAAAATGCAATATTGAAACTCTATATAATGTATATACATGAAATGTTGGGCAGAGCTTCTAGCACACGTGTGTTAGTCTACCCTCAGCCTGTCTGCTACCACTCTGGACTCTGAGAGAAGGGGTTCTTCTGCTGGATGGTGTGAACAGTGTTAGTCTACCCTCAGCCTGTCTGCTACCACTCTGGACTCTGAGAGAAGGGGTTCTTCTGCTGGATGGTGTGAACAGTGTTAGTCTACCCTCAGCCTGTCTGCTACCACTCTGGACTCTGAGAGAAGGGGTTCTTCTGCTGGATGGTGTGAACAGTGTTAGTCTACCCTCAGCCTGTCTGCTACCACTCTGGACTCTGAGAGAAGGGGTTCTTCTGCTGGATGGTGTGAACAGTGTTAGTCTACCCTCAGCCTGTCTGCTTACCACTCTGGACTTTAAGGGAGAAGGGGTTCTTCTGCTGGATGGTGTGTGTGAACAGGAAGCGGGCGTTGCAGCTGTAGTCCGTGTGGGCGTCCTTGGCCAGAACGTTGGAGAAGTACAGGTCTCCATTCAGACCCATCGACACACGCTTGTCCTGGGGGATGGGGATCATGGCTGAGAGAGAGAGAGAGAGAGAGAGAGAGAGAGAGAGAGAGAGAGAGAGAGAGAGAGAGAGAGAGAGAGAGAGAGAGAGAGAGAGAGAGAGAGAGAGAGAGAGAGAGAGAGAGAGAGAGAGAGAGAGAAGAGAGAGAGAGAGAGAGAGAGAGAGAGAGAGAGAGACATTGAAACGCATGGAGACAGAACAATACAGAGTTGTATAAATGTTTAATCTTCTTTTAGGATATTTTAATCTGTGAGGCAGTAAACTGCTTCAAGCTAAAAAATAAGTCACTTCAGTAGCAAAGCACATTCCACAGAAAACTAGAATCTTCTATGGAAGCTACGTACATTAGCTGAACTATTCCACTTTGACCTTTAGTTAAGTGTGGAGGCGTCCCTGAGCAAGACACCAAACCCTAACTGCTCCCGACAAGCTGGATGTCTCCTTGCATGGTTGACTCCGCTTTCGGTGTGAATGTGTGTATGAGTGGGTGTATGAATGGGTGAATGAATGTGTGTATGAATGTGTGTATGAGTGGGTGTATGAATGGGTGAATGAATGTGTGTGTGAATGTGTGTATGAATGGGTGAATGAATGTGTGTATGAATGGGTGAATGAATGTGTGTATGAATGGGTGAATGTGAGGCAATAATTGAAGCTATATAAATGCAGTGGGTCTGAGGCTATATAAATGCAGTGGGTCTGAAGCTATATAAATGCAGTGGGTCTGAAGCTATATAAATGCAGTGGGTCTGAGGCTATATAAATGCAGTGGGTCTGAAGCTATATAAATGCAGTGGGTCTGAGGCTATATAAATGCAGTGGGTCTGAGGCTATATAAATGCAGTGGGTCTGAGGCTATATAAATGCAGTAGGTCTGAGGCTATATAAATGCAGTGGGTCTGAGGCTATATAAATGCAGTGGGTCTGAAGCTATATAAATGCAGTGGGTCTGAAGCTATATAAATGCAGTGGGTCTGAGGCTATATAAATGCAGTGGGTCTGAAGCTATATAAATGCAGTGGGTCTGAAGCGATATAAATGCAGTGGGTCTGAGGCTATATAAATGCAGTGGGTCTGAAGCTATATAAATGCAGTGGGTCTGAAGCTATATAAATGCAGTGGGTCTGAGGCTATATAAATGCAGTGGGTCTGAAGCTATATAAATGCAGTGGGTCTGAAGCTATATAAATGCAGTGGGTCTGAAGCTATATAAATGCAGTGGGTCTGAAGCTATATAAATGCAGTGGGTCTGAAGCTATATAAATGCAGTGGGTCTGAGGCTATATAAATGCAGTGGGTCTGAAGCTATATAAATGCAGTGGATTTACCATTGAAATCCCCCTGTACGATATTAGCTGTTGTGCCACGTTTGAACCCAGTGAATCAGCGAGGATTATCTGTTGCAACGTGTCATCCTTTATAAAGGCTGTCGGTAGCTACAGGCTGATGTTGACTCTTATCACTCTGACACAACCATACAGATGATCATACCCGCTCTGCCACTGCTGGGACTTGTTACGATATCAATGACACAAGCCACTGGGTGCTGTGGAAAGCCTTGCCCTGAGAGCAATCCGAAGAGTGTGTGAGCGTGAGAGTCAGTGTGTGTGAGTGTGTGAGCATGTGAGTCAGTGTGTATGAGTGTGTGAGCGTGAGAGTCAGTGTGTATGAGCGTGTGAGCGTGAGAGTCAGTGTGTGTGAGCGTGTGATAGCCAGGCTAAGGAAGCCAGGCTAAGGAAACCAGGCTACGGAAGCCAGGCTACGGAAGCCAGGCTAAGGAAGACAGGCTACGGAAGCCAGGCTAAGGAAGCCAGGCTACGGAAGCCAGGCTAAGGAAGCCAGGCTAAGGAAGCCAGGCTAAGGAAGCCAGGCTAAGGAAGCCAGGCTAAGGAAGCCAGGCTAAGGAAGCCCGGCTAAGGAAGCCAGGCTAAGGAAGACAGGCTAAGGAAGACAGGCTACGGAAGCCAGGCTAAGGAAGCCAGGCTAAGGAAGACAGGCTACGGAAGCCAGGCTAAGGAAGCCAGGCTAAGGAAGCCAGGCTAAGGAAGCCCGGCTAAGGAAGCCAGGCTAAGGAAGCCAGGCTAAGGAAGCCCGGCTAAGGAGCAGGTGTAGTCTTTGTGTTTGGCTCCGTTTGGAAAGAGGTCTGTGGAGAGAGCACTCACCGCTGTTCATCCAGAAGGTGTAGGGGGGGGGCAGGCCTGGGGGGGGGTTGCAGGCCAGCACCAGGGGTTGGCCCTCAGACACCACCACCGGCTCCAGGACCTCCTTGGGCCACAGGGGGGCCTCTGTAGTGAGGAGATGACACAGTTATGGACAGCAGTGTGTGTGTGGGGGGTGTGTGTGTGTGAGTGCGTGCGTGCGTGCGTGCGTGAGGTTATGTGTGTGTGTGTGTGTGTGAGGTTATGTGTGTGTGTGTGTGTGTGGGTTAGTGTGTGTGTGTGTGTGTTAGTGTGTGTGTGCGTGTGTGCATGCGTGTTAGTGTGTGTTAGTGTGCGTGTGTGTGTGTGTGTATTAGTGTGCGTGCGTGCGTGCGTGCGTGTGTGTGTGTGTGGGGGGGGGGTGTTATTGTGTGTGTGTGTGTGTGTGTGTGTGTGTGTGTGTGTGTGTGTGTGTGTGTGTGTGTGTGTGTGTGTGTGTGTGTTATTGTGTGTGTGTGTGTGTGTGTGTGTGTGTGTGTGTGTGTGTGTGTGTGTGTGTGTGTGTGTGTGTGTGTGGGGGGGGGGGGTGTGTGTGTGTGTTATTGTGTGTGTGTGTGTTAGTGTGTGTGTGTGCATTAGTGTGTGCGTTAGTGCGTGCGTGCGTGCGTACGTGCGTGCGTGCGTGCGTGTGTGTGTGTGTGGGGGGGGGTGTTATTGTGTGTGTGTGTGTGTGTGTGTGTGTGTGTGTGTGTGTGTGTGTGTGTGTGTGTGTGTGTTAGTGTGTGTGTGTGCGTTAGTGTGTGCGTGTGTGCGTGCGTGCGTGCGTGCGTGCGTGTGTGTGTGTGGGGGGGGTGTTATTGTGTGTGTGTGTGTGTGTGTGTGTGTGTGTGTGTGCGTTAGTGTGTGCGTTAGTGTGTGTGTGCGTGCGTACTGGAGACTCGGAGCAGGATCTTGTTGCTCACTGCCACTCCCAGGTCGTTGGAGGCGAAGCACTGGTACTCCCCCTCGTAGTCCTCCGGCCGGCCCCCGCTCCGGAAGTTAATCTCCAGGGTTCCTGAGCGCTTCCGCATGTTCACCCTGGGATCCTTCCCGGTGTTGAGGAACTTGCCTTTCCGTCGCCATGTGAACCTGACAGGAAGGAGATGAATCATCAGCACCACCGGACATGATCACATGATGAGGGCCTTTCTGAGGAGCTGAGGAGCAGTTCTTCCCAGGGCTGGGGCTCAGGGCGACCTGCTGAGTCTTTATTTGAAGCAGAACTATGAGGCCGTAATGAGGATGTTACACTAGAGGAGTCCGAGAAGCCGAACCCTCTCTGGGTGTCCTCCGAGACAGAGCTCCACATCGTCTCGCTAGCACATCCTTGTGGAACACATCGTTTGGCACGTTCGTGACATCAAAGCGCCTTTTTGGGCATCTTGTCACAAAATGAACGCCCAGTTCAGAGCAGGTTAGAACTTCTGCAAACCGGTTGGCACCTACCCCAACTTTTTACGCATCAAGCTACTGTTTAGCATTGACTAAATAACTTACCACGTTGGAGATCATAGAAGACATACCAAGACGTTTAAAACAAAAACGTTTTGGGCTTTAATGATTTCTCCTTGCATCAGTTTACCCTTTACACAGAGGTGTAATTCTGAAAAACAGGTGTCACTCATTAAACGCATTATCGGTCTATTCCTTTTAGGCATAGACATATACAAAGATGCCGCATTGACTGCTTCGGCCCATTGCCGAAATAAGTCAACTCAGCCGCCATATCCAGTCAAACTGCATCTCCCTGGTTTACTTGTCTTGGCCTCTCTAATGTGGCGGCAAGGTTGTCATACTATAGGATGGCTAATGCGGTGTCTATGAATATATGTCTATGCTTTGATGTACCAAGGCATGGGCAGCAGCCTTAGGTCGGCCTGAGCCTTCGTACACACAAGTGTATTGAGCGTGTTTGACTTACTTTCATATTTATTTATTCACTTTAATTAACTAACTTGCATTAAGCAAGTTATAACAATTATCCATTTCGGTGAAAGACAAGAGGAATGTGCAGAAGACAAGAGGGAATTATTGTCTTTCTGAGAATGTGTACACTTTGCTTAAACCATTTCACCTGTTAGCTGTTTACAGTGGAAATGTTTGCCAGACAATAGCCAAAGCACAGCCTATCCTTGTCAGTACAAGACCAGAGGCTAGCTTATGTAGCTAGTACGCTAGGCTAGGGTACAATGGGCCACTATTGGCCTGCAGGGCCAGTCTGTACGTGGTGTGCATGGTGGTGAGAGACTGATTGGCAGTGAATGACCCAACGATCTGTTAAATGTTGCATGGGCATGAATAGTCAACTGGGCACATTATTCTATCACAATGCCTGCCCTGGGAAGCAGCCAACCTGTGTGTATTTGTGTAAGTGTATACATGTGTTTGTGTGTGTTTGTGCGTGTGTGAAAGCATAAGTGTGTGTGTGTGTGCATGCATGCATAGAAAGCCAATCTGTCCTCAGAAAACAAAGCAATGTGGCTGTGAATGGGACTACTGTCCCAAGCTGGTCAGACCCTCATGATGTAACCACAGACGACTGTGTCACTTACTTTCTGTGTGTGTGTGTGTGTGTGTGTGTGTGTGTGTGTGTGTGTGTGTGTGTGTGTGTGTGTGTGTGTGTGTGTGTGTGTGTGTGTGTGTGTGTGTGTGTGTGTGTGTGTGTGTGTGTGCGTGTGTACACACATCGGTGGAGGGTTGCCCTTGGCTTCACACTCGATGATGATGTTATCTCTGGGATCCACAATGTAGTCCATGGACGACTGCTTGATGATGGTGGGGGGTTGTTTCACTGTTGGGGAGGGAGACATAGGAGAGAGACAATCACGAAGACATAGGAGACATAGGAGAGAGACAATCACGAAGACATAGGAGACAATCACGAAGACATAGCAGACAATCACGAAAACATAGGAGACATAGGAGAGAGACAATCACGAAGACATAGGAGACAATCACAAAGACATAGGAGACATAGGAGAGAGACAATCACGAAGACAGTGAATGAGACAGAGAAACAAAGACAAGCAGATATTAGAGAAAAAAGGCATGCCAGAGGAAGAAGAGGAAGAAAAAGGAAAAAGATAAGGATCAAATGTTGCTAAAGGACGTAAAGACCAAATAATCTCTAAATAGTTTAAGTCCAAATGCAAAACCAAAGGAAAAGTAGGAGATCAGCTTCGGATTGTCGGCCGATAACTAAATCTGGAACAACAATCGTGTCCCTCAGCGTTCCATACCTACATAGCTCAGCTCAGGTGAGTTGGGAACCTAGTTGGGAACATTAACGTTTTCTGTGTGGAATTTCTCCATTGAAATGGTTTTCATTCAGTGCCAAATGGGCAACCTCTGGAGCAACCCTGCTGGAGGAGCGGATAAGCTCTCCTTTCATCCGCCTCAGCTGTGCTCAGTCTACTATATATATTTAACTGCCCACTTAAGCACTAGACCCAAATCACACACACACACACACACACACACACACACACACAGACACACACACACACACACAGACACTGCTGCTAGGCCCCAGCATCCATCTATCAGCACTGCTCTGGTTTCTCTGATTCTAGACCACAGAACACTGGAGGGCTGACTCTGACCCCACAACTACACACACACACACACACACACACACACACACACACACACACACACACACACACACACTTATGTGACCGCTGCCACTGCGCTCAAACACAACAAAGTAAATCTAAATAGATGGAGGGAGAGAGTGAACTAATTTGAGATGGAAAAACAGAGAGAGAGATAGAGAGAGAGCGAGACAGAGAGAGAGAGATAGAGCGGCAGAGAGAGAGGGGGAGAGAGAGAGAGAGACAGAGAGAGAGAGAGAGAGAGACAGAGAGAGAGAGAGAGAGAGAGAGATAGAGCGGCAGAGAGAGAGGGGGAGAGAGAGAGAGAGACAGAGAGAGAGAGAGAGAGAGAGAGAGAGAGAGAGAGAGAGAGAGAGAGAGAGAGAGAGAGAGAGAGAGAGAGAGAGAGAGAGAGAGATAGAGCGGCAGAGAGAGAGAGAGAGGGAGAGAGAGGGAGCAAGAGAGACAGAGACAGAGAGAGAGCGGCAGAGAGAGAGAGAGAGGGAGAGAAGAGGGAGACAGAGAGACAGCAAGAGAGAGAGAGGGAGAGAGAGGGAGACAGCGAGGGGGGGGGGGACTTACTGTCAAACCATACATTGCATAATCATATTTGGTTTCCATATCTTTCATGTTCTCAACTGATGATATATACTCTATATACCAGCACTACAAAATGAATATCTGAACACTTTGCCTCATATATTGTTGTTTCCTGTATCCAAGTAGTCCTTTGGGATTTTACACCAGTATTTCTGGAGTGCTGCTCTAGCTGCTTTCCATCCACACAGTGGAACGGTAAAGTAGCGTGGTAGAACGAAGCCGTTCTGTGAACTTACGGTCTTGTAGAATCTTTGGGTTAGGGTTAGGGTTAGAAACACACCTAACCCTAACCCTAACCCATTCACACAGTGGAAGGTAAAGTAGCGTGGTAGAACGAAGCCGTTCTGTGAACTTACGGTCTTGTAGAATCTTTGCTGTTAGTCCGCGGCCGAAGAGACAGAGAGGAGTTGACACACATTGCACACGTTGTTATTCATTATTCATATGCAAGCATTCACTTGTTAGAGCGCTGACGTCTGTCCGTACTTATTAAGTATTTATACTACAGTGAATGTTGGCGAGAAGTTATGCTCTACATGTTTAGTATGGATATAGCAACAACAACAACAACAGCAAAACCAATATTAGCACCTATATTAGTTATTAAAACATGGAAAACAATGACATTATGTAGATTGATGTAAACAACTGTGTTGGATGGCTTACCTGTTAGGCGAGATCACATCAGAAGAGGACATTTGAAAACAAAACAATAAAGACAGAATGAGTAAGCACAGAAGTGGTTCATCAATTTATAGAAAGAGGTAATGCTAAGAATGTAAATACAGATAGATACTGGAAACTGACTTCATATAAGGTCAGATAACAGAGAGATTGGAGCACCAACATTTTGTGAACCTGTACAATTGTAGTGCCATTGTTATTGAAGGTTGGACACAAACGACTGAATGAGTGAATGCTTTATTTAGTGGCTTCATCTCTAAGCAGCGCTTGTCACCCCTGTAACCTTGGTTACAGGGTTGTTATCTGAAGCAAGGCTGTTGGTAATTAAAAAACACACACATACTTGTCCTTGTGAGGCTCTGACATCTTAAAAAAGTGTGTGTGTGTGTGTGTGTGTGTGTGTGTGTGTGTGTGTGTGTGTGTGTTGGAATTCCTTCATACATCCCCAAGGTCTCTCGTGCACAATACCGTGCAGCAGATAAGGTAACTTGTGTATGTCTGATGAATTATTTGAGTTATCTGTTAAGTTACACTTGGAGCTCAACTGTTTTAATCCTTACACAGGTTATACTGTATAAAGGGGTCAATTTCAATGGTTAAACCCTTTCCATTTAAACATTGTTATTGATGTGCAATTGTCAACTCTAAATGTTATGTAAGGTGACCTGCCTGGAAAGTATTGTATCACAAAAAGTATCTAACCATGATCCATTGCCACAAATAACTTAAATTGATTTGCCAAGAGAAAAATAGATGACAATGTTTGACAATGATATAAAACCTGCCAATCTAGCGACCATATTGAATACATTGGACGATTGATAGAGATAGCTGGGTTAATGCAAATGCCCTCTCCTGAAGAAAAGTGTGTTGGTGCATGTGTGTGTCTATGTTTGTGTGTGTGTGTGGAATCAATAGTGAATGGTGAATCTAAGGTGATGAGGTCAGAGACTAAACAGAAGGCTGGCGCCAGGTGTACACAAGAGGTTTGGTGGTGGTGGTGGTAGTGTTGGTGGTGGTGGGGTGATATTCTGAACAATATAACAGCTGACGGATGGTGATCTCTGCTGTGTGTGTGTGTGTGTGTGAGCGTGTGTGCGTGTGTGCGTGCGTGCGTGCGTGCGTGCGTGCGTGCGTGCGTGCGTGCGTGCGTGCGTGCGTGTGTGTGTGTGTGCGTGCATGCGTGTGTATGTGAGCGTGCGTGCGTGTGTACGTGCGTGCGTGTGACAGAGGCCAGGAGCCCTTGGTGGTTTGATTATTTCTCGTAAGACATGACTGAAACATTCAGCACTATTCATCTTGTCTATGAACACTCCAGCTGCTCCCCTTTGTTTCTTTATTCTAATTAGTCAACCAAATGATTCTGCCTTGGAGCAGCCATACGTGTAACATGAGTGGTGCTACAATGAAACCAATGTCAAAAAGAGCATATATAATGGCATTTTATTCTAGCATTGTTGTTTTACGGGTTACAACATGGATTTGAACACTCCTTTAACTATATTATACACAGTGATGTGTTTATGATTTGGCCTGTTCTTGTTATTCTCTATAATGATCACCACTCATGGGCCTCCACTAACTTACGGTCTTGTGGTACTTCGATGGATGCGGCCTGTTGCCATAGCAGCAGCAGTGATGAGACAACAGCCAGGGCCACCTGCCCGCCCTGTGCCAACATCTCTCCTCTCCCAGTGGCTGGCTCCTCTCCTCAGCTCGTCCAATCGGATAGATCAAACAGCTGACAGCCACACCCACCTCCTGTGAAAAGCAAAGACAAAATCACATTGTAAGTAGTGTGAACCTGCAGAACATAAGTGTGTGTGTGTGTGTGTGTGTGTGTGTGTGTGTGTGTGTGTGTGTGTGTGTGTGTGTGTGTGTGTGTGTGTGTAAATGCTGCCCTACATTCACAGCTGCGTACAGACACCTGCCTTCCTTCTAATATAGCAAAGCCCACTTAGTCTGGAAGCATCAGAACTAACTCTATAGGTGTCATCAGCTGACTATGAAGCCCAGTGCTGATCCAAAGGCCGTCAGCAGGGGAAGGGCTTTTCTACAGCAGTCCTGGAGAACACTGCATGTAATCCAACCTGTGTCTGAGGGTCAAACAAACTAGAAAAATAAAAGTCCTCTCAGTCAAATAGAATAAGATGGATGAACCCATGGAGGTAAATGCAACTGAACCCCTTGAAACATATTAACATACCATATTGCTACCGTTCCATATCATTCAATGTTTTGAATCAAACCATAATCACCATGTCTGGGTATTAGGTCTAACCCAGCTATTTTATTTTGTAACACACTCTCTCTCTCTCTCTCTCTCTCTCTCTCTCTCTCTCTCTCTCTCTCTCTCTCTCTCTCTCTCTCTCTCTCTCTCTCTCTCTCTCTCTCTCTCTCTCTCTCTCTCTCTCTCTCTCTCTCTCTCTCTCTCTCTCTCTCTCTCTCTCTCTCTCTCTCTCTCTCTCTCTCTCTCTCTCTCTCTCTCTCTCTAACACACAGACACGCACACCCTATAAACCATCTGGTGGGGGATGTCAACCCAACACCGTTCAACTAAATACCTAATCTGTCTCTTGGGGGTCGGACACAGATCCCCAAAAATAGGATATCTGTGTTTGGTGTGCCCATCATACACACACACACACACACACACACACACACACACACACACACACACACATATGCATATACACAAAACACACACATGCACACATGCATAAACACACACATGCACACACACATGCACACATGCATAAACACACACACTCACATACACAAACACACACACACACAGTGCTTGAATACAGATGCACACAAATGTTAATATGTGCACATGGATGAAGCTTACCATGGCACACTAAGCCTCACTCCACCCTGTGCAAGTGTGCACGCACACACACACACACACACACACACACACACCCACACAAACACACACATACACAAGCTGTTGTAGTGAAACCTGACTTTCTCCTTCTCTGTTAATTACTGAACCCCTGTTAGACACACAAACAGACAGGAATACAAGCGCGCACACACACACACACAAACTGGCACATATAACTGAATCCAACACCTATGCAAGTACACGTGCACAGACACACAGACATAAATAGAGACAGACATGAATATAGATGCTCAGATATGAGTGCAGAGACACACAGACATTAATACAGACACACAGCCATGAACAGACACACACACAGCTTTGAGGAAAAGAAGAGTGCGATCCTTATGTGAGGCACATGATGTGCAACAAAGAAAGAGGGAGAATGAGATGACTTTAAGGACAGTGGGAGAGTGTCGCCCTGCGCTTCATGCGCACACACACCTCTCCATCTAGGGCTGTGTTCTGCAGCATTCAGATGTGGGCTACATTAATGATGTGACCCCACGCACGCAGACATGCCAGGGAAAGGGGTCAACACACAGTGCTCGCGGCGTGTCTTCCTCCGACGTTAAACAGGGAGCACAGAGAGAGAGAGAGCAAGTTCAGACCACCTCTTCCTGTTGGCTCCCTGAACGTTAGTTAAGACAGATGGCGTCGCCGTGGTTTCCGGTTGCAGAGACAAATCAAAACAATTGTATTTGTTTTACCACGGTTACCAAAATCTTGGAGGTGAAAGAAGTGCTGAAAAAGAAGTTTGTCGATAAGTTTGTTTGTTTTCTCCGTAATCACGTGACTGTGCTGTTATGGCTTATTTTCTGCAGGACGTATGCTGACCACTTGAGTGTGGTGAAGATGCTCTTATTGAGGGAGGAGGAGGAGAAGGTTAAAATAACCCCCCCTGGCTACCACCAAAGACTGTTTCTCAGTCTACAGCAAGACTGAGGGAAGAGGGGAGGTATGAGAGAAAGGAGGGGAGAGAGAAAGAGAGTGAGGGAAGAGGGGGAGGTATGAGAGAAAGGAGGGGAGAGAGAAAGAGAGTGAGGGAAGAGGGGGAGGTATGAGAGAAAGGAGGGGAGAGAGAAAGAGAGTGAGGGAAGAGGGGGAGGTATGAGAGAAAGGAGGGGAGAGAGAAAGAGAGTGAGGGAAGAGGGGGAGGTATGAGAGAAAGGAGGGGAGAGAGAAAGAGAGTGAGGGAAGAGGGGGAGGTATGAGAGAAAGGAGGGGAGAAAGAGTGAGGGAAGAGGGGGAGGTATGAGAGAAAAGAGGAGAGAAAGAGAGTGAGGGAAGAGGGGGAGGTATGAGAGAAAGGAGGGGAGAAAGAGAGTGAGAGAAGAGGGGGAGGTATGAGAGAAAAGAGGAGAGAAAGAGAGTGAGAGAAGAGGGGGAGGTTTGAGAGAAAAGGGGAGAAAGAAAGAGGGATGAGAAAGAGACATGACATGCAGTGGAATAAATGATCACACAGAAACGTCTGAGTTACCCAGATGTCAATAGGTGGGAAAGATAGACACACACACGGTACACACGCACATACAAACACACACAATCTCCCACCAATGGGATTTAAATGCAAAACATTTGACTGAAAAATAAACCGCACGCAAAAGCAAACTAACCCTAACACCCTGATACTCTTATGCTATTTGACATATAGCGAGGGTATTCCTGACCATTATCTCAGAATGAATATATGTTTCTACATAAGTGAAAAACATAATAATAATATGGGTTACATTTATT
>JACYXH010000626.1:202500-205000 GCA_026745465.1 Lota lota | reverse complement strand
CATTAAGTTCCTTTATACTTTTACTGTCTAATTTGTGATACGGTTAAGAGTTTATATAAGAGGATTGCCATATGTACCATAAATACATACATCTATGTACCTCTAGATGCTAACCTAGAGCGGTCCTGTTTGTACCGCTAGATGCTAACCTAGAGCGGTCCTGTGTGTGCCGCTAGATGCTAACCTAGAGCAGTCCTGTGTGTACCGCTAGATGCTAACCTAGAGCAGTCCTGTGTGTACCTCTAGATGCTAACCTAGAGCAGTCCTGTGTGTACCGCTAGATGCTAACCTAGAGCAGTCCTGTGTCTACCGCTAGATGCTAACCTAGAGCAGTCCTGTGTGTACCGCTAGATGCTAACCTAGAGCAGTCCTGTGTGTACCTCTAGATGCTAACCTAGAGCGGTCCTGTGTGTACCGCTAGATGCTAACCTAGAGCAGTCCTGCGTGTGCCGCTAGATGCTAACCTAGAGCAGTCCTGTGTGTACCACTAGAGTAATAAATGTAACATTTTAATGTCCACTGAGGTGGGAGAATATCTCTGATGATGAAAAGATTAATGAAATTTCACAAGTGATTTATCCAAAGCAGCCTTTGTTTTGAAATCATGATGTTTTGAAATAAGTTATATCTTATCTTAAATAATGCCTCACAGTGTGTGCAAGTGCTCTGGTTATGTACCTGATCATATTATTAATACACAACAGCTGCTTTTTGTGATTCCATATTTGGCTGCATGGCAAAATGTAATTTGAAAAATAAGTGTAATGCGTGAGCAGGTCAGGTACAACCCACAATGTAATGTGTAATGCTAGACTCAGGAGGAGTGTCACTCACTGCCAACCTGTGTGTGGTTCACACTGCAGCTCTTTGCCCAAACTTGAAAAAGACCTCTTTAAGGACTGAAGGATGCAAGGGACAACTCAATTTTCTTCTGACTTCTTTTATTTAAGTCCAGTTAGTTCATTAGTTAGATAGTTAGTTAGTTCGTTAGTTAGGTTGAAAAGAAATACATTACTTCAAGTAAGGTCATTTCAAATTAAATCTATAATCTCAATGTAGTCACATTATCTATGGCATTTAGAATTAACTAAGTCCATGGAGAAACTTCTCCCAGCAAAACAAACTGATCGTCTCAAGTTTCAAACAATATGGTATTAGTATATTAACTGAAACTATGTATTTCAAATACAATATGAAAATAAACAATTGTCAAGTAACTTGCCATCAATCGTTGTTTCCCAAATACACCTACTAAATTAGACAATTGGTCTCAATTCTCAACACAAATAAACACTTAACTGGCAACAATTTTACACAACAATGTCCACGTGCCTACCGGCTGAGTCTCCAGAATCCCAAATGAGCTGAATGTGTCTGAATGAGACTCCCCTCTTCCATGAAGGAATTCCAGTGAAATGCTTTTTCACCAAACATTTCACCACCTGCTATCACAAAGGTGCACCAGTATATATGTTCCCCAGGTAAACACAAGCTAATGATGGGTTCCACAATGCATACACCTTTTCACCCCCTGCTGGTGTTTTATCTTGGAAAGAAGTTGAAAAGGTGAATGCCTTGAATATGAATACCTGTCTTTTGACACCTCCCACTTGATCTCCTGGTTCTTGAACCCAAGGAGGTCACATCAGCTTCATCTTTGATGGCTATTATGCTATTCTACAGGTAATAACACAACCAAACGTCTGACGTCCCTGTGAAGAATTGTACCAGGGATTTTGGTTGAACGTTTCTTTGTTTTGTCTCCATGAACATGCTTCAAAGTTGAGATGGGATAACTTGGGAAGGTTTTTATATTTGCATCTCTCACAGTGCCCTTCTTGTCAGCATTCACACTGACGACCCTACCAAGCTTACACTGACTCCTCAAAGCGTTCTGGTCTGCACGCCAGACGACGTCTCCAACGGCCACGTTTCGCTGCTTGGTGTGCCCCTTACTCCTCACAAACAGGTTAGGTCCAGCCAACTGACTCCACTTCCTCCAGAACCAGTTCACTTCCGCTTGAATGACTCTTTACCGTTTGTATGAGTAGTCTTCAAACTCAAAGCTTCCTAAGTCTCCCCTAGGTCCTTCCAAGCAGAAGAGCAACCTCACCAGTGACCAGTCCCTGTGTGTCCCTGTGTGTCCCTGTGTGTCCCTGTGTGTCCCTGAGTGTCCCTGAGTGTCCCTTGGTGTCCCTGAGTGTCCCTGGGTGTCCCTGAGTGTCCCTGGGTGTCCCTGGGTGTCCCTGGGTGTCCCTGAGTGTCCCTTGGTGTCCCTGAGTGTCCCTGGGTGTCCCTGAGTGTCCCTGGGTGTCCCTGGGTGTCCCTGGGTGTCCCTGAGTGTCCCAGGGTGTCCCTGGATGTCCCTGAGTGTCCCTGAGTGTCCCTGAGTGTCCCTGAGTGACCCTGGGTGTCCCTGGGTGACCCTGGGTGACCCTGGGTGACCCTGGGTGACCCTGGGTGTCCCTGGGTGTCCCTGGGTGACCCTGGGTGACCCTGG
>JACYXH010000626.1:170000-185000 GCA_026745465.1 Lota lota | reverse complement strand
TCCCCTCTCGGATCAGCAACGTTTCCAAGCTCTGCCCCAGACTCTCTGACACACAAACACACACACACACACACACACACACACAGGCGTGTGCACACACATACGAGTCCACATGCACCCACACTCACTCACACACACACACACACACATACACAAACGCACATGCACACGCACACACACACACACACACACAGGCGTGTGCACACACACACATGCACACATTTGAGTACACAGGCACACACTCACTCACACACACACGCAAACGCACATGCACACGCACACGCATACATATGAGCGCATATGCACACACACGCACACACACACACACACACACACACACACACACACATATACACAGAAACATACAGCATCAAACTCCTAAATGGTCACTCAGGCATTCCCTGACACATACATCTAACCCATATAAGCTCAAACACACACACACACACACACAGTGTCATCCCTGGGTTAACAACGCATACACACAGATGCACACGCATGACAACCCAATGCTAAGAGAAGGCTGATCATGCATGAACACATCCACATGAGCATTCACACACACACACACACACACACACACACACACACAAACACACACACACACACACAAACACACCTAAGCACACACACACAGATGAGAATCCATGCATGTGGGGTGTGTGTTTTCTGGGAGCAAGGTCAGTGAGGATACAAATAACTGTGCACGCTCACACCTGCAATTGCACACAAGAGCACCAGTAAGAAGTTAAGAGATAAAAATATCTAGTGATGAAAAACAATGTGTGTGTGTGTGTGTGTGTGTGATTTTGTGTGTGTGTGTGTGTGATTTTGTGTGTGTGTGTGTGTGTGATTTTGTGTGTGTGTGTGTGATTTTGTGTGTGTGTGTGTGTGTGTGTGATTTTGTGTGTGTGTGTGTGATTTTGTGTGTGTGTGTGTGTGTGTGTGTGTGATTTTGTGTGTGTGTGTGTGATTTTGTGTGTGTGTGTGTGTGTGTGTGATTTTGTGTGTGTGTGTGTGTGTGTGTGTGTGTGTGTGTGTGATTTTGTGTGTGTGTCATGACCCCCTCACAACAGCCAGGGTTTCACCTCCCTTCTGTCTCTTCCCGCCCCCGTCCTTTCAACCCCCTCCCTGTCCTGCACGGCCCCTCAAAGCCCACCCAATCAATCGCCCCCCTCCCCCCCCACCCCCCCCCCCATCACCACCATGACATGCAAATGACCCTCCCTTAACATCATAACATATGCCTTAAACACAACAAGCTCCTCCCATAAACAGACTCAGTCTCACACACACACATACACACGCACACACACACACACACACACACACACACACACACACACACACACACACACAAGTCTGATCTGTGACTTAAGATTTGCTGCAAGAAACGACCAGAAAAGCAGACAACCTGCCAAACAAAAGAATCTCAAACATCCACTCGTGCCCAGATGGACAAATGACCCGACCCAGGCTGCTACCCTCCAGACACACACACACACACGTAAACACACACGTAAACGCACACACACACACACACACACACACACACACGTAAACACACACGTAAACACACACACACACACACATGTAAACACACACACACACACACACACACACGTAAACACACACACACACGTAAACACACACACACAAAATCACACACACACACGCACACGTAAAGACACACACACACACAGGTCCTACAAGAACAATTACCATTAAGTACATTAAGTACATTCAACATATAAACACTACAGTTGTGTACTAAGTGAGTAAGCACGGTGAATGAAGGGTGATGACGAAATGACTAGTTCTTGTAAATCCCATTTCCTCTTCATCCTTCACATTGGCTGATGCTGCGTTGTTTTGGGGAGAGAACACAGCAGTTAATACGAGCAGATCTATCTATTGATTAGAATGAGCCACTCTCATTTAACAAAACACACACACACAACTCCCCATGAACAGTTTATGAGAAAGGAAACAGAGGTTGGGGGAGAGATAGAGAGAGAGAGAGTGTGTGAGTGAGTGAGTGAGTGAGTGAGTGAGTGAGTGAGAGAGAGAGAGAGAGAGAGAGAGAGAGAGAGAGAGAGTGAGTGAGTGAGTGAGTGAGTGAGTGAGAGAGAGAGAGAGAGACCTCAGGAATAGGCTTAGTTGCGCTTGCCTTAATGTAATGCTGTCCATGCTGCAGGGTTATGTATCTGTGGGTCAGCATGTGTAGGACTTGACCTGCGTCTGCTGGGCCAGAGCAGTGCAGGAGATTGACTGCATTGCAAAAATGGATGGATAAAGAGTTTGAGAACTTTTTCTTGTATTGTGATTATTTTGTAGCATGACAACATGTCATCTTGAGGGAGGGTTGGTCAAATTGTTGTAGTCAGAGGATCCTTAGTGTGAGGCCCTGGGGAGCCACAGACTTCAGGGGGGCGAAGAGAAAAGAAGAGGGTGGGGCGGTACTCAATGCTGCTTTCTGTGAAACGATTCAACATAATTATATTAATTTAGGATAGGGATAATTGCAGGATTATTTAGAAACACTTTAATTTGATAATCTCAAACAATCACTTATCCCACTCTGGGACAGCAACATATAAAATCATCCACTGTCAATACATTGCAATACATTGCATTGCTGTTAAAGGAGCTGTATAGCTAGCTATCATTGCTAACAGCCTGCTTGTGCTGTAGCTTACAATGTAAACGCAGCACACTCAAGGTTAAAGTAGCTGTATAGCTAGCTATCATTGCTAACAGCCTGCTTGTGCTGTAGCTTACAATGTAAACGCAGCACACTCAAGGTTAAAGTAGCTGTATAGCTAGCTATCATTGCTAACAGCCTGCTTGTGCTGTAGCTTACAATGTAAACGCAGCACACTCAAGGTTAAAGTAGCTGTATAGCTAGCTATCATTGCTAACAGCCTGCTTGTGCTGTAGCTTACAATGTAAACGCAGCACACTCAAGGTTAAAGTAGCTGTATAGCTAGCTATCATTGCTAACAGCGGGTTTGTGCTGTAGCTTACAATGTAAACGCAGCACACTCAGGGTTAAAGTACCTGTATAGCTAGCTATCATTGCTAACAGCGTGTTTGTGCTGTAGCTTACAATGTAAACGCAGCACACTCAAGGTTAAAGTACCTGTATAGCTAGCTATCATTGCTAACAGCGTGTTTGTGCTGTAGCTTACAATGTAAACGCAGCACACTCAAGGTTAAAGTACCTGTATAGCTAGCTATCATTGCTAACAGCGTGTTTGTGCTGTAGCTTACAATGTAAACGCAGCACACTCAAGGTTAAAGTACCTGTATAGCTAGCTATCATTGCTAACAGCGTGCTTGTGCTGTAGCTTACAATGTAAACGCAGCACACTCAAGGTTAAAGTACCTGTATAGCTAGCTATCATTGCTAACACCGTGTTTGTGCTGTAGCTTACAATGTAAACGCAGCACACTCAAGGTTAAAGTACCTGTATAGCTAGCTATCATTGCTAACACCGTGTTTGTGCTGTAGCTTACAATGTAAATGCAGCACACTCAAGGTTAAAGTACCTG
This sequence comes from Lota lota, assembly GCA_026745465.1. NCBI lineage: Eukaryota > Metazoa > Chordata > Actinopteri > Gadiformes > Lotidae > Lota > Lota lota. The sequence continues at coordinate 181,445 of JACYXH010000626.1, read as the reverse complement.
TATAGCTAGCTATCATTGCTAACACCGTGTTTGTGCTGTAGCTTACAATGTAAACGCAGCACACTCAAGGTTAAAGTACCTGTATAGCTAGCTATCATTGCTAACAGCCTGCTTGTGCTGTAGCTTACAATGTAAACGCAGCACACTCCAGGTTGATTGCATATCGTCTACCGTTTCCAACAGCAAATCCTCAGATTTGCCAGTGCTGGCTTAGTGTTCTCTATGGGGGCCACTGTCTCACACTAAAGCCCAGGTCTAGATCAGCAGTCCTATTTATTAGGTGACTTAGTGTTCTCTATGGGGCCACTGTCTCACACTAAAGCCCTGGTCTAGATCAGCAGTCCTATTTATTAGGTGACTTAGTGTTCTCTATGGGGCCACTGTCTCACACTAAAGCCCAGGTCTAGATCAGCAGTCCTATTTATTAGGTGACTTAGTGTTCTCTATGGGGCCACTGTCTCACACTAAAGCCCTGGTCTAGATCAGCAGTCCTATTTATTAGGTGACTTAGTGTTCTCTATGGGGGCCACTGTCTCACACTAAAGCCCTGGTCTAGATCAGCAGTCCTATTTATTAGGTGACTTAGTGTTCTCTATGGGGCCACTGTCTCACACTAAAGCCCTGGTCTAGATCAGCAGTCCTATTTATTAGGTGACTTAGTGTTCTCTATGGGGCCACTGTCTCACACTAAAGCCCTGGTCTAGATCAGCAGTCCTATTTATTAGGTGACTTAGTGTTCTCTATGGGGGCCACTGTCTCACACTAAAGCCCTGGTCTAGATCAGCAGTCCTATTTATTAGGTGACTTAGTGTTCTCTATGGGGGCCACTGTCTCACACTAAACCCTGGTCTAGATCAGCAGTCCTATTAATTAGGTGACTTAGTGTTCTCTATGGGGCCACTGTCTCACACTAAAGCCCTGGTCTAGATCAGCAGTCCTATTTATTAGGTGACTTAGTGTTCTCTATGGGGGCCACTGTCTCACACTAAAGCCCTGGTCTAGATCAGCAGTCCTATTTATTAGGTGACTTAGTGTTCTCTATGGGGCCACTGTCTCACACTAAAGCCCTGGTCTAGATCAGCAGTCCTATTTATTAGGTGACTTAGTGTTCTCTATGGGGGCCACTGTCTCACACTAAACCCTGGTCTAGATCAGCAGTCCTATTTATTAGGTGACTTAGTGTTCTCTATGGGGCCACTGTCTCACACTAAAGCCCTGGTCTAGATCAGCAGTCCTATTTATTAGGTGACTTAGTGTTCTCTATGGGGCCACTGTCTCACACTAAACCCTGGTCTAGATCAGCAGTCCTATTTATTAGGTGACTTAGTGTTCTCTATGGGGGCCACTGTCTCACACTAAAGCCCTGGTCTAGATCAGCAGTCCTATTTATTAGGTGACTTGGTGTTCTCTATGGGGCCACTGTCTCACACTAAAGCCCTGGTCTAGATCAGCAGTCAGAATTACCATTGGCCAGGTATATCAATTAGGCCCTCAGACTGAAGACAGATCCAGCATTATTTATTAATATTTATTTCATTGTGTTCATTGAATGTTCATTGAATCCATTGTATTGTAGATTCCACCACATCACACAGCTGTGTGTGTGTGTATGGAGCAGGGGGCGTAGCCTTTGATACTTTGATATTCCAAATGAAGGCCACAATAACCAGTTTGTATTCAGGTCGCACACACACACACAAACACACTCACAAGTACAGAAAAACGTCTTTGTCAGGTGTGCGTGGGTTAGAAGGTCCGAATGCCACAGTTGATCCAGAAAGGAGAATTCCAACCCCCCTCACATCAGTGTGTGTGTGTGTGTGTGTGTGTGTGTGTGTGTGTGTGTGTGTGTGTGTGTGTGTGTGTGTGTGTGTGTGTGTGTGTGTGTGTGTGTGTGTGTGTATAGCTTTTCATCTATGCTAAAGAGATGTGTGGGCTATAGTGAATGCGTCTTTGTGCGTTTAGACACAGCGATCACTAGAGCCAACGCACAAGAAAACATTAAGCAAATTATAAACACACTGGAACACAGTCAGTGTGACATACTAGCAAATGCTTCAACTACAAACAAAATAATGCAAAAGATTATGAAGTAAGTCTTTGTCAACAAATGAAGTGTTGACTAATGCAAACACACACAAGCACACACAAAGACGCTGAGACAGCCATGCATGAAGCCCTACATCAGCATCAGGTGCCTCACTAATTGAACTGTTGAATCATTTAGAGGAGGAACAGAAGGGCTACAGCGATGAGAGAGAGACTAGGGGGATGAGACACCACCCACGTGTGTGTTGGGACATGAGACAGAAGATGTACGACAGAGAAAGAAGGAAGACATAAAGCAGAGACAGATAGAGACAGACACCAACACAAACATATACAGAGACAGACAGAGAGAGACAGATAGAGACAGACAGCAACACAAACATATACAGAGACAGACAGAGAGAGACAGATAGAGACAGACAGCAACACAAACATATACAGAGACAGACAGAGAGACAGACAGAGACAGAGAGAGACAGACAGCAACACAAACATATACAGAGACAGAGACAGATAGAGACAAACAGGAACAGAGACAGATAGAAAGACACAGAGACAGAGACAGATAGAGATACAGACAGAAACAGAGACAGATAGATATACAGACAGAAACAGAGACAGATAGAGATACAGACAGAGACAGAGACAGATAGAGACAAACAGAGACAGATAGAGATACAGACAGAGACAGATAGAGATACAGACAGAAACAGAGACAGAGACAGATAGAGATACAGACAGAGACAGAGACAGATAGAGACAAACAGAGACAGATAGAGATACAGACAGAGACAGATAGAGATACAGACAGAAACAGAGACAGAGACAGATAGAGATACAGACAGAGACAGAGACAGATAGAGATATGATGGAGACAGCTAGAGATATGACAGACAGATAGAGATACAGACAGAGACAGATAGAGAGACAGATAGAGATACAGACAGAAACAGAGACAGATAGAGATACAGACAGAAACAGAGACAGATAGATATACAGACAGAAACAGAGACAGATAGAGATACAGACAGAGACAGAGACAGATAACGATACAGAGACAGATAGAGATACAGACAGAGACAGAGACAGATAGAGATATGACGGAGACAGCTAGAGATATGACAGAGACAGATAGAGATACAGACAGAAACAGACAGATAGAGATATGACAGAGACAGATAGAGATACAGACAGAAACAGAGACAGATAGCAATACAGACAGAGACAGATAGAGATGCAGACAGAGACAGAGACAGATAGAGATACATACAGAGACAGAGACAGATAGAGATACAGACAGAAACAGAGACAGATAGAGATATGACAGAGACAGATAGAGACAAACAGAGACAGATAGCGATACAGACAGAGACAGATAGAGATACAGACAGAAACAGAGACAGAGACAGATAGAGATACAGACAGAGACAGAGACAGATAGAGATATGACAGAGACAGATAGAGATATGACAGAGACAGATAGAGATACAGACAGAGACAGAGACAGATAGCGATACAGACAGAGACAGAGACAGATAGAGATATGACAGAGACAGATAGAGATACAGACAGAGACAGATAGAGATACAGACAGAGACAGATAGCGATACAGACAGAGACAGATAGCGATACAGACAGAGACAGAGACAGATAGAGATATGACAGAGACAGATAGAGATATGACAGAGACAGATAGAGATATGACAGAGACAGATAGAGATACAGACAGAGACAGATAGAGATACAGACAGAGACAGATAGAGAGACAGACAGAGACAGAGACAGATAGAGATACAGACAGAGACAGAGACAGATAGCGATACAGACAGAGACAGAGACAGATAGAGATATGACAGAGACAGATAGAGATACAGACAGAGACAGATAGAGATACAGACAGAGACAGATAGAGAGATAGACTGCAAAGTCTGGTTTGAGACCAAGTCCATGTGGCTATCATTCTATGGATTGTCTTAAATAGAAAGGAAGGTTTCTAAAGGAACATTTCAACAAAATGTGCATGTTTTGAAGACCAGATTCCTTTCAGGGAGATGGTTCGGATGGTTCAGAACATAGTTGCACCGTTACTTAACTAGAATTGGATGCATCTCTTTCACCAAAATGTTCTTACTGTTTCAGGACCATATCTGCAGCTTACAAAGGTTTTACTGGCAACATACTCTAACCTGGCATGACATCGGTGTCCTGTGCTCATAGTAATGGAACATGCTCAATCTGATATCGCTGAACTGGCTGACATTTCCCATTGTTTTTGGTTTTGAGCTAAGGACAGAAAATGTTGTACAGTTGTGAGCGTGGTCACTTTGTGGTTTTGTTTGTGAGATCAAATGTACAAGACATCATTTGTGTAGCACTAACAAATAGAAGCATGAGAGCAGAACCAATAATGGCAGAGCTCGATACTACTTTAACAGCTACCTTTAATAATTTAAAGATGGCTGTTTAGTATGAGTTTGGCCCCTGTCCCTTTACTGATGCTAAGCAGGTAACACTTAGGCTGCATCAGGTTTGGCCCCCGTCCCTTTACTGATGCTACGCAGGTAACACTTAGGCTGCATCAGGTTTGGCCCCCATCCCTTTACTGATGCTAAGCAGGTAACACTTAGGCTGCATCAGGTTTGGCCCCCGTCCCTTTACTGATGCTAAGCAGGTAACACTTAGGCTGCATCAGGTTTGGCCCCCGTCCCTTTACTGATGCTAAGCAGGTAACACTTAGGTGCATCAGGTTTGGCCCCCGTCCCTTTACTGATGCTAAGCAGGTAACACTTAGGTGCATCAGGTTTGGCCCCCGTCCCTTTACTGATGCTAAGCAACACTTAGGCTGCATCAGGTTTGGCCCCCGTCCCTTTACTGATGCTAAGCAACACTTAGGCTGCATCAGGTTTGGCCCCCATCCCTTTACTGATGCTAAGCAGGTAACACTTAGGTGCATCAGGTTTGGCCCCCATCCCTTTACTGATGCTAAGCAGGTAACACTTAGGCTGCATCAGGTTTGGCCCCCGTCCTTTTACTGATGCTAAGCAGGTAACACTTAGGCTGCATCAGGTTTGGCCCCCATCCCTTTACTGATGCTACGCAGGTAACACTTAGGTGCATCAGGTTTGGCCCCCGTCCCTTTACTGATGCTAAGCAGGTAACACTTAGGTGCATCAGGTTTGGCCCCCGTCCCTTTACTGATGCTAAGCAGGTAACACTTAGGCTGCATCAGGTTTGGCCCCCATCCCTTTACTGATGCTAAGCAGGTAACACTTAGGCTGCATCAGGTTTGGCCCCCATCCCTTTACTGATGCTAAGCAACACTTAGGCTGCATCAGGTTTGGCCCCCATCCCTTTACTGATGCTAAGCAGGTAACACTTAGGTGCATCAGGTTTGGCCACCATCCCTTTATTGATGCTAAGCAGGTAACACTTAGGTGCATCAGGTTTGGCCCCCGTCCCTTTACTGATGCTAAGCAGGTAACACTTAGGTGCATCAGGTTTGGCCCCCGTCCCTTTACTGATGCTAAGCAGGTAACACTTAGGTGCATCAGGTTTGGCCCCCGTCCCTTTACTGATGCTAAGCAACACTTAGGCTGCATCAGGTTTGGCCCCCGTCCCTTTACTGATGCTAAGCAACACTTAGGCTGCATCAGGTTTGGCCCCCGTCCCTTTACTGATGCTAAGCAACACTTAGGCTGCATCAGGTTTGGCCCCCGTCCCTTTACTGATGCTAAGCAACACTTAGGCTGCATCAGGTTTGGCCCCCATCCCTTTACTGATGCTAAGCAGGTAACACTTAGGTGCATCAGGTTTGGCCCCCATCCCTTTACTGATGCTAAGCAGGTAACACTTAGGCTGCATCAGGTTTGGCCCCCATCCCTTTACTGATGCTAAGCAGGTAACACTTAGGCTGCATCAGGTTTGGCCCCCATCCCTTTACTGATGCTACGCAGGTAACACTTAGGTGCATCAGGTTTGGCCCCCGTCCCTTTACTGATGCTAAGCAGGTAACACTTAGGTGCATCAGGTTTGGCCCCCGTCCCTTTACTGATGCTAAGCAGGTAACACTTAGGCTGCATCAGGTTTGGCCCCCATCCCTTTACTGATGCTAAGCAGGTAACACTTAGGCTGCATCAGGTTTGGCCCCCATCCCTTTACTGATGCTAAGCAACACTTAGGCTGCATCAGGTTTGGCCCCCATCCCTTTACTGATGCTAAGCAGGTAACACTTAGGTGCATCAGGTTTGGCCCCCATCCCTTTACTGATGCTAAGCAGGTAACACTTAGGCTGCATCAGGTTTGGCCCCCGTCCCTTTACTGATGCTAAGCAGGTAACACTTAGGCTGCATCAGGTTTGGCCCCCGTCCCTTTACTGATGCTAAGCAGGTAATACTTAGGTGCATCAGGTTTGGCCCCCGTCCCTTTACTGATGCTAAGCAGGTAACACTTAGGCTGCATCAGGTTTGGCCCCCATCCCTTTACTGATGCTAAGCAACACTTAGGTGCATCAGGTTTGGCCCCCATCCCTTTACTGATGCTAAGCAGGTAATACTTAGGTGCATCAGGTTTGGCCCCCGTCCCTTTACTGATGCTAAGCAGGTAACACTTAGGCTGCATCAGGTTTGGCCCCCATCCCTTTACTGATGCTAAGCAACACTTAGGCTGCATCAGGTTTGGCCCCCATCCCTTTACTGATGCTAAGCAACACTTAGGCTGCATCAGGTTTGGCCCCCGTCCCTTTACTGATGCTAAGCAACACTTAGGCTGCATCAGGTTTGGCCCCCATCCCTTTACTGATGCTAAGCAACACTTAGGTGCATCAGGTTTGGCCCCCATCCCTTTACTGATGCTAAGCAGGTAACACTTAGGTGCATCAGGTTTGGCCCCCGTCCCTTTACTGATGCTACGCAACACTTAGGCTGCATCAGGTTTGGCCCCCGTCCCTTTACCGATGCTAAGCAGGTAACACGTAGGGGCATCAGGTTTGGCCCCCGTCCCTTTACTGATGCTACGCAACACTTAGGCTGCATCAGGTTTGGTGGACATAAACCACTGCCCTCCTGCAGGGTCCTTTAGGGTGGGTCCCACGTCCTCAGTTTGGTGAGGGAGGATCCTGACCTCTTAAAAGAGTCCCCAGCGCTGTTGACCCCTGGACTTCAGTGGACCGGCCCAGTCTCATCCTACTGGTATGCTAAAGAAGAGTGTTAGCTAGATCGATGACAGAGGAGAACCTTCAACATAAGGGTCAGGGTTCCTGAACAAACAGGGGTAGGGCTAGTGACTACTTTGTTGTTTACACCACGCAACTCCTGAATCCAGGCCTTGCACCATGTGTTTTTTGGGACCACTCACCTTTTGCTACAATGTTTTACGTGAACTTTTTGGTACATCTTTAGCAGTTTTTAACTCTACCACGTTATCCACCTCCTTAGGGAGTTTCTTACTTTAAACCTTTCCCATTTCCAACACCCACAATTAAACTCTCCTTTATCATGAGATTTCAAGCCGCAATAATTATTTCTAACTTTCTATTTGCTTATTTGTGATTTTGTTTCCTCGTCCAGAACTTCTCGAAGGTTAACGTTACCAATGATCAGTAGGTCTGCTGAGCTCTCAAACCTCTTTCAACATACTGAACTTTGTTCAGAGTATAGGCCTATTAATTCTGTGCCGCGAGTCCTTTCAAGGTACATAGAGGCTGCAATCATGTCATTAATTAACGTTAAGTTCCCCTCAGTCCGCTGAGCCAACTCAGGAAACGTCCTCGTTTACGCTTCCGACTCCCACACGTAAGCTGACTCTTACTAGGATTCTTACTAGGATTCTTACTAGGATTCTTACTAGGATTCTTACTAGGATTCTTACTAGGATTCTTACTAGGATTCCCACACGTAAGCTGACTCTTACTAGGATTCTTACTAGGATTCTTACTAGGATTCCCACACGTAAGCTGATTCTTCCTAACCCTTGTTAACGATAGAGAGCCACCCTCGGTCTGCAGAGTTATTCAAAAGTCTAAAAACGGGCCTACCGGAGAGAAGTACAAAGTCTTATTGTTAAATAAGAAAGTTGTGACTTACCTCAGTGCAGTTATATTCTCTGGATCATTCCGGGTGGTTTATAATGGGACAGATGGAAAGTGCTGAGTCACGCCTTTCCAACGTATTGATGATACAGGACTTTTGATGACTTCGATTCCTTGGTCATTTTCAAACTGTCCTGGGGTGTGAGTCCCGTTGAAGTCATGAGTGTCTGGCTAGATGTTCGGCCGTTTGGATCATAAGGATCGCGTCGAAGGCTTTTGAAGCATCAGCTGGGGACAGCAATATCGTGTGGTAACAATCTGTCCCTTCCATAAGGACACATTTCAGGCAATCAAGAAATTTGACTGTCTGGACTCCTCTCATGCAAGGGGCGCGATATTCCCAAGTAAAACTGTATATATGTTTAATGTATCTGAATCATTCCGGTGAACAAGCCTTGAGTCCCAGGCCTGCGTTGCTTACTGAGACGACCCTGAACCAGAACACACATTCGATGACAGCCACAAAGCGCACACAACACTATGTTTCAAAGATTTTTCCCTCTGGTATTTTCCACCTCTTTCCTGGACTCTAATCAACAGATATCTGCCATTTACTGCCATTTTATGTGTAAGTACAAGTACCACACAATGATTATCCCTTATTTACACCTAAAGTTGAAGCAAAATCAATAAACTATGCAGACTGAGAGGGCCCTACACAAAAAGGAAAACTGAAGCGCGCAGAAACATCTAATATTTATCCAATTGCCTCATCCTCTAGTGATGTTCAGTCCATCCAGCAAATATGGTGGCTGGCTCATCAGTCATGTTGAGAGCTTCACACCAACAAGCACATGCTCTTCATTATCCATGTAACCCACACACACATGCACACAGGCAGATACACAATGGCGATAAAAGCATTGCTAACTAGCATAGCGCACAAAGTGCTAATAAAGCACAGCTGACCTCCAGGCCATGGAGGGGTGTAGGGGTTAATGGATGAGCCAGCATGGGCTGCCCAGGGCAAGGCTTGCCTCAGTCAGGCAGCTGGCTTCTCTGCTGGTGGTGCTGGGACGGGGCCCTTCAACTTTCAACTCTAGGACATTGTCCACGGAGATGGGCAGCCAAGGGCCACAAACGCACACGCACACACACACACACGCACGCACTGCACACAGACACACACACAGACACACACTGCACACACACACACACACACACACATGCACACTGTACACACAGCACTTACCACAAGCATTGCACTAAAACAATCACTCAATCTAATGATGGGGCCATTTCCTGTGTATGAGAGGGAACATCCAGGAAATTGAGCACAACATTGAGCTCCAGAGGAGTGCTCAGGGCCAGTGAACCCAGGGTCAAGACATCTGTTTGAACCCACACCCACCGGACACACAGGGTGTGTCTACCAGTAGGCTAGGTTACTAATACCGTTTTCATTTAAGAAATATTCACAAGACAGTAGCATACGAGTAAAAAAAATGCAGATAGATAAGAGAAGGACAAAATATGAAAAAAGCTGTATGTGCATACTGAATAGTACTGAAGTTGAATACTGGCGCAAGGCAAAACCATGAGAAAAGGGTTAACTCTAACCCTAACCCAAAACGCTGATCAAAGCTGTCAGTGGGGAAAATCAAGACAAAATGGGTTAGGGTCACCCTAACCCTAACCCTAACCCTAACCCTAACCAGTCAGTGGGGAAAATCAAGATAAAATGGGTTAGGGTCACCCTAACCCTAACCCTAACCCTAACCAGTCAGTGGGGAAAATCAAGATAAAATGGACACTGCCAGACATGGGAGAAAAGGAAAGGGCGATAAATAAAGGGAGATGCAGATTACACTTGAATGATGTGAGAGAGAGAGAGAGAGAGACAGCGAGAGAGACAGCGAGAGAGAGAGAGAGACAGCGAGAGAGAGAGAGAGGGCAAAAGAGAGAGAGACAGCGAGAGAGAGAGACAGCGAGAGAGAGAGAGACAGCGAGAGAGAGAGAGAGGGCAAGAGAGAGAGAGACAGCGAGAGAGAGAGAGAGAGAGGGCAAGAGAGAGAGAGACAGCGAGAGAGAGCGAGAGAGAGAGCGAGGGCAAGAGAGAGAGGATGAGAGAGAGATTAGGTTATTCAGAACTAAAGAGTAAGGGAACGAGATGGGGAGAGAGAAAAGGGAGCCAGGGAGAGAGTGGAGTGTTGCAGGGAGCAGCTGGCCCAGACTGAGAAGAGACCCAAAGCCGGCTACGTGAAGGTAAACAAGAGACACGCCGGTAATTGAGCAACCGTTGCTATGGTAACATCGATGCTGGATTTCCACATGTTTATGCTACATGGTCACCAACGCATGTGCAGTGCACACATATCAGCCTGTGTGCTCACACACACACAAAGACACACACTACCAGACACACACAGAAATACAGTGACGCGAGAAGACAATGAAACACTGACGTCTCTCTGAACCGTGGTCTCTCTTGTATCGCCTGATCAACGGGGACAAACGCTTCAGCTTTGGAGGAAAGAGACGCAGGAAGGGGAACCCACAGAGACAGAATAGAAGGGATGGGAAGGCAGCTGTGGAAGACCACCAGGAGGTGAGGCTGGGTGTGACAACATGTGGTGCTTGAAGAGGAGGGGTGAGCACCTCCCTATCTGCCCCATCCGCAGCCTCCTCCTCTTCTCTGTGCTTCTCACATGCAGTCCGCCATTGGTGAAGAAAATGAGGAGGGGGTGAAAACGGAGCGTTTTGTGGTTGAATCAGGAACACACTGAGGTTGAAGGAGTCCAGCGGGTCATTGGAGGAAAAAGCCCACCGGAGTGTGTGTGAGTGTAGGGGCGGGGGTCTGGACACTGGACACTGGACAAAAGGGACACCAGTGTTCTGATGTGTGTGTCCTTCAAAAGCACTGCCCTCCTCTTCGGTCAAACAAAGGTTTGACGCGCGCCAGACCTATTGTCCACAGTCCTGCTGCCTCCAAACTGATTACCAACCACACCCCATTAAGACACACACACACACACACGCACGCACGCACACACACACACACACACACACACGCACGCACGCATGCACGCACACACACACACACGCACGCACGCATGCACGCACACACACACACGCACGCTCACACACACACACACACACACACACACGCACGCATGCGCACACACACACACACACACGCACGCACGCACACACACACACACACACACACGCACGCACGCATGCACGCACACACACACACACGCACGCACGCATGCACGCACACACACACACGCACGCTCACACACACACACACACACACACACGCACGCATGCGCACACACACACACACACACGCACTCACACGCACACAC